>JAQIVZ010000995.1:0-43369 GCA_034700945.1 Arrhopalites spinosus | reverse complement strand
AATAAAAGCCGGACACGAATTAAACGCCGGGTCTAGGACTGAGAATTTAAAAAATAAGCCCGGGCTTTTATTTCAGTGATTACGGTAACTAAACTGAAACTACACTACTGGTCAAAAAACATGACATTCTAGTCTATATCTGACCTCTTAATTTTCATTCATTAGGTGGCTCTTGTCCAGAACTGTCGTATTTTTTTATTCTCCATACTCATATTTGTACGAAGGCAAATATGGCTAAAAAGAGTCGAGCCCAATACAGAAAAGAAAAAAAATTACAAAACTTGAACACATTAGAGTAGGCTAATCCGGCCAAAAAATATTTCAGTCTTCCCTAAAACTATCCAAAGTGCTTCTACGGTTCCAGTGACGAATGATCGATTTATTGGAGAGAGAGAGGGTGAGCATAATTTTAAATTCAGTGAATATTGAAATAAAACAAATCACAAATAAAAATACACGAAATACTTCGAGTGTATTTATATGATCTAATTTATATCTATGAATCTATGTGACGATTTGGTGCCTATAAATTTAAAAATTATGTTTTTTATTTCTACCAGTCATTGACTCTTTGCATGTGCTCCAGTCTCCTACCAAGTCAAAGAATCAACTTACGGGGGAGAATGAAAGTAAGTAAAATTAAACATGATCAAAATAGATTCACAAATTATATTTAGCGCAGTACTTTAAATACACTGTTAGTTGTTATGGCTTTAATTAATATTAAAAATTATTTATTATTGATTTATTTTTTTTAATTAATTATTTATTATCAGATAATAAAGAACAGATTCTGTTCTTTTTTCATTCACCAACTATTAGCCACAAATTCCTTGAGGGTATCACAGTCTGGCTCATCTACAAATCAACTCAGTAGCGAGGAAGAGAGTACGTATAATTGTAAACTAATTGTAATTAAAATCAAAATAAATTTTACACATAATTATTAATTAAATACTTGGATATAATATACATACATATATGTAGTGTGGATCATGTGGATGTATTATCAGTGTATAGGTTCTATAAATTATTCTTTATTAAATATTATTATTTTATAATTATACAGTAGGAGCCACAAACAGTTTAAGTGTCCCACAGGCTCCTCCTGTTTTAGATTCAATAAATGAACTCATTGGAGAACGTAAGTGTAATACTACGATTTAAATCAATTAAAGTCAATATATTTTACAAATTATTTTTCTACTTTCAGCCACCGCCTGTGAGTGTAGTAATTGCACCTGCTACCAACCCATCTTTTTTGCCAAATTTCAATAACCAGCAATTCTAACCTGATGATCCTGGAACATGGCCATGTGAATTGTCTGGTCAAACAAGGCAGTTCATGATGATGTCAAGGCCATTATTCAATATGTCAAATTTACCTGCGTCTATTGATGGCTACAAAATATTTAAGCACATATTTTATTTAGAGATAAATGAAAAAAAAATTCAAAAGGACTGGTTATGTTATAGCCCTATTTCTAAAAGCTTTTATTGTCTACCATGTTGTTTGTTCAATTCTAATAACAAGAAAAGTCCATTTGTAAATAGTGGTATAGGAAATCGGGGGTTTAAAGATTTCCATAATTATATTAGGGCAGTCCAATCACACAAAAATTCCAAAAAACATTCAGCTAGTCATCAAGCTTGGAAATTAAATGCAAACAAATTGACAGCTGGTAATATGAATGAGAGTGCAATAGAGAAACAAGCCAACTCATTTCGAAACGTGTTGAAAGCCATAATTGACACCGTTTTGTTATTGGCTAGTCGTAATTTGGCATTTCGTGGTCACAACAATAATGAAGGGAATTTTCATGATTTTATTCAGTTTTTGTCAAAATATTATCCTCCATTACATGAACATGTTACAAGTTGTGGCCCTGGTACACCAAGTTATTTGTCAAGCAAGTCTCAGAATGAATTTATTCTTCTATGTGGAGCAGAAGTGAAGAATATAATATTAAGAAATGTGAAAGCTAGGAAGTATTATAGTACTATTTTTGATGGAACCAAAGATTCAAGGGAATTTGAACAAGTCACAGAAGTTTTGAGGTCAGTCCATGTTTCTGAGGAAGGCTGTTATATTGAGGAGACTTTTGTCGATTTTATTGATTGTGAAGATACAACTGAAGATGGTTTGCATAAAATGATTATAGCTAAACTTAAGGCAGATGGATTAGATTTAAATGATTGTCGTGGCCAAGGCTACGATCGTGGTTCAAATATGTCAGGGAAACATAAGGGTGTACAGAAAAGAATTAGAGATTTGAATAAATTAGCAGATTATGTACCATGTGCAAATCATTCTCTTAATCTCGTTGGAGTAAGATCAGCTTCGAGGTTACCCATGGCGAAAGCAGTCCTTGGTACAACTAACAAAGTTTTTGTATATTTTAAGGGATCATCTAAAAGATGGAAATTGTTGAGCCAAAAAATGAATAAAACTTTGCAGCGTGACAGCGATACTCGCTGGTCAGCAAAGTATGATGCAGTTAGTACTTTAGATGACAATTTAGATATAATTATGAATGTATTAAAATTATTTTCTGATTTGGATGATTTTACAGCTGGCTCAAGTGCTGGTGCTGAATCACTGATCAATGATTTATCAAATTTTCAATTTGTATTGGGGTTAGGCAGATGGCATGAGATTTTGGCAAAAATTGATACATGTAGTACATTGCTACAGGAAAAAACAACCAGTATAGACACGGCTTCCACGTTCTCAATAGTTTGTTAAATAATTTAGAAGAATTTAGAGAAAGTGGTTTTCGCTCTTGCTATGCTAAAGCTAAGGCTAAGGCTGATGATTTGGATATTGAACCTACTCTATTGAACAAGTATAAGCGTCCTAAACGTGGTGAAATTGAAATTACAAGAAAAGATAGCAAAAAGAAATTCAAAGCAGATTTTTTTACCAGCTTTTGGATAATTGTGTAGCTTTCTATGGGGTGTCAATCTAAGTAATAATAGTATTGTTGATCAGCAGGAAAGAGTATCTGCTTTGTGTAGTAAATACACTACTGACTTACAGGAAGCTCCTTTTTTCGGGAAATTAAAATTTTGAGAAGCTATATGTTATCGTATAAAAATCCAGAACGGTCTTTAGAAAGTTATGAGCCATTGGAAATTTTAAACATTATTTTGACAAATAAACTAGTGGGACAATTTTTAAATGTAATTGTGGCTTTGAGAATATTTCTCACTCTTCCCGTCAGTGTAGCTTCAGGAGAAAGATCTTTTTCAAAGTTAAAACTTATCAAAAATTATTTACGTTCTTCAATGGGACAAAGTCGCTTGAGTCGTCTTGCAATTTTGTCAATTGAACGAGAAATAACAAAGACGATTAATTTTAACAAAATTATCAAAGCGTTCGCTGATGTGAAGGTACTACGTCGCAAATTAACTTAATTTATGGTTTTTGTGACAAACTGTGTAAATATATGTAACTGTGTGACAAAAATATATGCTTAATGTTAATAAACATGAATTAATTTGACTACAACATTATCATACATATATGTATTAATTGCATTTTTTAAAACAAAATTGAATTATGGGGGGAGGCGCCTTACTGAAGGGAAATATCAGGTCGAAAATTTTCACGGCACGCCACTGTGTACATGCAATTAAAGTGAAGTGTTTCTTTACATAAACGACAAAGCATGAATTATCTCGTTAATTACCTGACTGATTCAGTTAAAATAATTTGATTTGTATACTTAATAATACTAATTAATCCCTTAAATATTAATTGTACATTCAGTATAAACGAAAATAAAAATAAAAATAGAATAAATTAAAGATTCCATACCTTGATAAGAATGGATGATGACCACGGTTGATTTCTTGATCATCAAATCGTTCCTCCAAGTCACTCGTGAAAGGAAGCTCACTATGAGAGATGAAAGCTCATTGTGGTTTTTTTAAAAAGAAGATTTTTATTTTTTCTTTGGGTTAAGGTTAAAAATGTGTGTGTAAAAAAAAGTTGGACATTTTTTTGGGAGAATGATGATGATGATGAGTGACAAGTGTATTGTTGTAGTTTTTTAAATGAAGTCTCTGTGAGGTTAACCCAATAAAGCAGAATTTCTCTTTGTACTTTGTCTAGATGAGTCGCAAGTACAAGGAAACAATTATTTAGGTAAATAAATAGTTTGATGATGACACCTTCTCTTAGTGTATATAATTATACAATTTTCTATTAAAATTACATGTATATGCATACATATATGTATGACAGTTTTTAAACAAAACTCTTCACGTTCAATATTTGTCCTCTCTTTCTCAACTTTTCTTTATTTTTCTCACATTCTCATCGTCACAGTTTCCAGCTCCCTGACTCTTGACCACTTGCTTTTAATATTGTTCTTTAGTAAACACAAAAAGAGAGACAAAATTGTTAAATTATTGTAAAAAAATTGAAGAGCCGCCAAAGCCCACAATTACAATGTTCCAGCTCCAATTTCCATGCAACACACACACACAAGCACAAACACTAAAACCACACACAAAGAGGAGAAAGTCTCTTACTAGTCAAGGTAGTCACAATTTAAATAGTATTTAAATTAGTATTAAATCACAAATTATTATTTTTAAAAACTCCTTGTCCCCTTATCACTTGATGTACACTTTGTCAAGAATTTCGAATTAAAAAAATGGCAATATTTTTTTTTGATTGTAAATTGTAAATCTTGCACAAGACACACACACAGTCAATAATTTTGATAAAAACTGTATAGAGTTGAAATTGAAACTAATGCTGAGTATTATTTCAGGTAGAAAAAAATAAAAATGGTGACACAAAAGTTGTAGATTTCAATGACTTCTCAAAATGAAAATGGAATAAATCCCTGTGCGGTTCTGTTGTGAAATATGTCAAAGAAAATTTTTTTTCTTTTTTTTCATGTAGTGACAAATCTTGACTTGAGAAGAGAAACAACTTGCAAGTTTTGACAATAGTAGACAGATTGAGAGATACCGTGTGGATAGGTGTAGAAGGATGATTTGGCTGGTGATTCTTTGCGTCTTTGTGGTTTAATTTTTTTTTGAGTAGACCACAAGGGAAAAAATCTGCCGTGAAAAAAAAATCCCAGTCAAAGCGAGAGGGAGAGACAAAAAAAATTGACAAAAATTTTAGTATTGATAAAAACAATAAATAGCATGTTCTACCTGGAAGCACATGTACCGCAAAATAATGTCAATGGCTGTTCATAATGTATTTTTATTGACATGAGATATGTCAATATAAAGCACACCAAATGTGAGAGAAAAAAAGTGAGGACAAAAAAAAAGAATCTTACTTGTCCTTTTAGCTGTTGTTGTTGTTGACGAAGAGATTTAGTATTTCCGTTTTTTGAATGTGTGTGTGAGGATAATTGTACGGTCGGTGTCTGGTTGAATTATGTTGTAGAAATGATGTGAAGATATTGCTGATATTGAAGAGTTTGGTTGATCAAACTCCCTTCCCAAGAACCCTACCACTATCTATCACTACAGCTCGTCTCTTCTTTGAGTTGAAGATGACTGTGTGTTGAGGCAGGGGTAGCTAGTTGTGATGGTTTTCTCTCACTTCATATGTTCATCTGTAGATGAAGATGGATGAAGGATTAGGAATAATGGGAAACACACGCAGTGGAAGTCCAAGTCGGAGCACCAGCGTTCCGGTTGTTGCATCTTCAGAGCTCAACAAGAAAAAAAAGGAGGCTTCCATTCCTTTTATCTCCATCTATTCTTTACAGCTATGACAGTAATAACAGAGACCAACTCCTCAAAAGAAAAAAAACTAGCTACTTAATATAATATTATATATTACATTTAATATATTGCATGTGTACGTCATTTTGGCACTACAAGACTGACTCTCTTTGCATTCTATCCTCCTTTTTGCACTTGTTTAAACAAGCCTGAACTGTGGATATATAAGTCATTTAGGTAATGCTTTGTATTTTTTATACTTTTTCTTCTTCCTGCCACCTGACACTAAACTGTAACTATTTGATTTCAAGTCTTAAATGCAGGCATGCATTTCATTTGCTTTATTTCATTTTATTTATTTCTTCCTTTTAATTCCCCCTCTCTCTCCTCCTCAACCCCTCATCATTCAATCAAGACTAACTTTAGAATTCTATGTACAATGTTAAGAATTATATGGTGTAATCCCTTTATAAAAAAGGTCTCTTTTTTAAAATTGCATTCATTGTTCCAAGTGGACTGATGTGTGTGTGTGCTTATGTAGAGAGACTGAAATTCTTGTATTTGACAAATTCTCACGATGCAACCATTCAGCATCTTTTTCCTTTGATATATTACCTCCTCTTTTTTGTGTATTGTGCGTACCATTTTTCACTATAAACCTTGAATTATGCTAAATTTTATATATGAAGACTCTTCATTGAAGAGAGAGAGAGAGAGAATTTAGAGATGTAAGATGTAACCTAATTTAATTATATTTTGATACAGAATACAAATAAACTTGTCCTATACTTTATCATCTTCCTTGTTCATCTTTTAAATTAAATTTTCTTGCCGACCATCATTGTCACACGCATAATAAATATGTGTATTAAATTAAAATTACTTATCTTTCGACTTGCCCCAATTGTGTGAAATTTAGAGTTTTTTTTACTTGATTTTTGTCAATTGCTAACTATTTGGTGATCATGTGTAAAAAGAAATTGCACATTTCACACAAATTACTGAGTTTTTTTACCCATAAGTCTAGTCTACATCCAGTTAACTTTTTTTGTACTTTTCTCTTTGTTTCTAAATTGTTTTTTAAGGGTCTAACAAATTCAATGTGTGTCTTTTTGTGTTGTGTTTTATTGTAAGTAAATTCTATTGAACAAGTGATATAACGTAGAACATGAAGATCAAATGGATTAGTAATTTATTAATACGTGTACACAATTGAGTTTTTATACGTGAATGGGTACGATACATTAATCTTGATCTTGTACAGAGTGCCCAATAACCTTTCTGCCCCTATCCCCAGCCATGACCAGGCATGCCCGATGAAATTTAAAAATACCGTTTTGTAGAGCTTTCAATTCTGGATCTAGCGCCCTTATTTTCATTGACCTAGGTCAAAGGGTCCGAATGTGCGCGAATTTTTAAAAAGCTTGAAAAAGACCGTTTATTTTTTCAAAAAAGTTGAAAATTTTGCTCAAAAATTTTTTTTCAACAAAATGCAAAAGGGAATGTTGTAGCCCATTGAATTTCATGTTCACATGTGCATTTTGACGTTGTTTGGTTTTGTTTTGCAATTTTAAAAAAATTAATTTTAAAATTGAAACATGTCAGAAGATGAAAATGGAGACATTGAAGCGAACAAAGTTGTGATTCCATTTTTTAAAACATGAAATGTTAATTCAAAGTGACATTAATTGTTCAAAAATGCATAAACTTTTATGGGCTACAAGATTCATTTTTGACTTTTGTTGAAAAAAAATTTTCAATAAGGTTTTGAACTTTTTGAAAAAATGTCAACGTTTTTCAAAATGTTACAGAAAACGTCAACCCTTTAATTATTTTTTTTGCAATGGATATGACTGGTGGAGAATGAAATGGTCTTTCAAATGACCATCTTGAAAAATTAAGCCGTAATCATTGTCTTTAGAAAAAAAAGTTTAAAAAAAATTACAAATATGACAAAGTTTGAATTTCCGCGCTCACATCCGTACCCTTCGACCTAGGTCAATGAAAGTAAGGGCGCTAGATCCAGAATTGAAAGCTCTATAAAACTGTAGTTTTAGATTTTTTCTATCATATCTAGTCTGGGCTGGGGATAGGGGCAGAAAGGTTATCGGGCACCCTGTACTTGTAGCTTTGACTTTCAGCTTTTACACGGTGAAAAAAAATTGTGTGGGTTAAAATTAAAAAAAGGATAAGAATTCATTATTGTTAATACGATAGGCTTTTAATCAAATCTTGTGATTTCTCTTTTCAAATGATAAACGGTTCAATATGAGGAATTGTCATTATTTCTAATTAACTGGAAAAATAGAGGAATTCCGTTATTGTTCTCTCTTGTCCTTGCTTTTTTTCCCTTTTTTTGTTGTACTGGGACTGAGTTGCTCTGCTTCAATTCTTTGTATTTAGTTTTTGTCATTTTTATTTAAAGTCATGATGGAAGGGTGACAGAAAATTGTTTAGTGAGAATACTGTTGTAAAGATAGGGCAACTTTTTGTGCAGAAACAGAAAGAATTTCAAGAAGAACACCTATCTGTACCATTTGAAATGAATAAATACTGGTTTAGATGTATTGTCTTAAATTTCCTAACTGTCTATTTAATTTTGACAATAATAAGTTTGAGCACAGATGATGTTTTTTTAGAGTTTGAAAAAGTGATGAATAAATCATGAAAATGTAAAAAGAATCTAGTGTATCTCATATAGGTAAATGAATTGTGTAATTTTACAAGAGCTCAGCATGCGGAAGTCATAGACAAAACAAGACATTCAAGAATGTATGAAAGTTAATAAAAATTCTGTGATAATTCCTCGTCAAAATATTATCCTTAGCTTATAGGTTGTCCTTGATATTACTAAACTTGACCGTTTCCTCATTAATTGAAGAATTTAATTTAATGTATAACTACATGAATGCTACTGATACATTGATACTGAAAATTGTTCTACAAATGCATCTAACCTCTCTATTCTCATTAAATGCATTTTCCATGCACTTTGTGCAGATTAGTACACACAGTTATGCTATACATTTTTCCAACTGAAAAAATTTAAAGTTAGAAAGAGGAGAAGAATTGGAGGTGAACTATGACGTTTAAATGTACGACTAATTGTAACTTTGTTACATCATGAAGGATGGAATCATTAATATGTAGATGTGTTATATTTAATGCCATTACCACTGTGATTTGAACCGTGTTTGATTTGATGAGGATGCAATTTAGAACAAAATCATTCTCTCGTTATTCCATTCTGAGTTATTTATGTACGTAATAAACATAAAACAATGAGCAAGAGACTCAACGACTCATTTGGAAATAACACAACTTAATTAATTCAACACTCTTTAAACTTTATCTTTCATTGTACATCATCATCATCAACTTGGAATTAGGTAACAATTTGACTTTTACATGTAAATCCGATCACATAATTTCAAGATAATGAGATCTCAACTATGTACAAAAATAGAAGCTTCAAATCATATCCATGACCTCATACAAAACTCCATTTACTTATGAGTGTGCCCTGATAAACCTATCTTCTTAATTAACTTGTTATTATCTCTGTGTTTACGAATTCTCAATAGAGAAAGCAATGGGGAAAAAAATTAAGTACAGCATTAAATAGACACCATTAAAATTGAGTCTTGTTGCTACATTAAAAAGGTGTCACTTATTGTTTCCTTGTCTACAACATTGTCTTGAGCCATGGAGCCAATTAGAATAATTCATGGCTAATTTTTGTGATTGGAAAAAAATTCTATAGTTCATGACGATTAACTGTGCACTAATAGTGCAGCACACTATTCATAGCCCTTTAGTGTACTGCAACAAATTATTTTAGCTTCGTCCTCTTTATTTCTCTTGATAGTTGTATAAGTCTCAATACTATTACAATGCACAAAAGTCTTCCTTTACTAAAGCCTCAATTCTGATCCTTTTAAATTTTAATTCTCTTTACAATAAATTCTCTATTTATATGCTCAGGGGAATAAAATAAAAATAGTATTAAATTAATTCGTGGCAATAAGGAAGACACTAATTAATTTTAGTTAGTAATTATAAAATTAATGGGTCTAATAAAATCATCAAAAAATAGGAAAGCCATCAAAAATAAAGAAACTCATCCACTCTGTAGCCGTTTGTAGAGGAAAAAAGCTAGAAAAGGTGTAGATAAATTATGAGTAGTAAAATGGTTTAAAGTTTCTATGAATCTATTTAAATATGACAATCAAAAACTAAATGCCAAATAAAAAAATGGAAAACAAGGATGCAATGTAATTGAAACACATTTGTTTTTATTGATTCATTCTAACGTAATATTTTTTATATTGTATAATATTGTATTTGAATATTTTGATTTGACAAAGTCAAAAAATAAGTCGTTAGTCAATCAAAGATTGCATTTTTTTAAAACGAGTAGAGTATATGAATCATATACTGATTACACGTTGAGAAGGACAATAAAGGAGAGTAACTTTATTTAACATGTAACATCCTTCAATTTCAGACGCGTACTTTCTCTCTCTCTTTCTCTCTTTCTCTCTGTCGCTCCTCCTCTCATTTAATTAAAATCTTAATTTTTGTAGTTTTATTGTTTTCATGTAAACAACTCACATAAATATATATTTCACTGTAGCATCTTTATATCTTTGTCTTGGACAATACTTGATTACATTTAAACATTTATTTTAGTTAATAGCCATGACGTATGGACGTTTTTCTGCTCACTTTATTTTATTCAGTATAGACGGAGTATAATTAATTGTCTGTCCTCTGTCCATGTTCAAAGTACAGTAGTTAAAAATATCATACAGATCATTCTGTCAAAAAATAACAAATATTCAAAGTCTAGATAATATACATCTTGTAACTTTCTCTCTCTCTCTTTCTCTTTAACACAATGTATATTATACGGTGATTTTTTAGCTAATCTGAAGACTTTGTGGACTAACACTTAATTGTAATTAATAAATGTAATGTAGTATCTATCAGCAAGAGGAGTATTAGAATTGATCATTAAAAAGAAACAATAGTGGAAGTGGATGACTTAATTACATTAGCATTTTCTAAATTAAAGTTTAATCTCATTTAAATTACACTTTTTCAATAAAAAAAAAGGGTAGCCAAGCAGTTCAAGAACATGAAAATACATAAATAAAAACAACATTGCGAACTGCGAGAGTAAAATATTTTTTTAACGGAAATTTCTAAAAAAACCAAACAATTATTAGATAACAACAACAACAATTTTTTAAGACCTCTCTCACTAGAAATTAAATGTGTTTAGTTTTGTCTCTATTTTTTTGCAACGTTATAATTTGCACATAATAATTAATGTAAGTTAACCTGACTTTACCTGCAAACATGAGTTTTTATTTTAGTTTTTTTTACATTGTCATTGTCGATCATTTAATGTATACTCTGAGATGAAAATTATTTTAATAGTATTTTATACAAAGTAATATAGCAAACGTAAGTAAGCCCTTGGTTCATTTGTTAAATTATTTGTGATAACAATTAATAAATTCATTTTTGAATGATATTTATGCGGACAAAAATTAATCTTCATTATTCTTTAAAATAATTATTATACAAAATGTATATAATCATATCAGCTGAATATATATATATTACTAGATACTAAATATGAAATTAATTGTGTGGTTACACAAATAATTTAGCGACAAAAAAAGCAGTCAAATTCACGTTATTGACATTCACATTTCTTATTGTTTTTTATATCAGTAGATACAACTCTTATCATTTTTTTATTAGACAAACTTATAACTTCACAACAAAAGTTTTGTCAACACTTTCACACACAAGACACAAAAAACAAACATTTAAATTAATTATACACATTGCTACTTAAGTATGTATATATATATATAGAATTAAATTCTCTATATAAGTTAACTAGACATTACAGAATAAAAACACGGAGCGTAGATTCATAGGAGCGTATAAATTATATCTCAAAAAAATGTGATAAATAAATGTACACACACATTATTATTTTTAAATATTTTATTTTGATATTATATATTCTATATATATTTGAATAGTTACACTACATGTTGACCTTTTCTCAAACTGAAAAAAAGTTAGGACATAAATGATTCTATAATATGTACAATTTTTACCTGTATTTTAATTACCTAACTAAAAATAGTATCATCTAATGATTGTAGGTGACGGAAGTAAAAAAAATGTTGGAGTAATATATGAATATTATTTCTTTTCTTTCTTTCTTTTTCTCTTTATTTATAATAAAAATGGCACATTTTTCTGGTCAATTGCAATATAATATATACGACATGAAGAAGATGAAGAAAATCAGTACGACGTAAAGTATCATCAATCATCATCCTTTTTTTTTGTTATTCTTCTTTTTTTATACACACACAAAAATCAAGTTACGGATTTTGTCTTTCTTTTCTTTTTTTTGTTGAAAAGAAAAGGTTTTACATAAAATTGGGCATTCTATTCTAATTGTGTAGTATATTTACATGCAAAAGTTCATAATATTTAATTAAAATGTATCGACTGAAATCTGAACGTATAATTAATTAATTTATAGTATAATAATGTATTCATCTCTTTTTTTAAACAAATTGCACAGTATCAAGTATACGCAATCATCTTGACCAACAAATATATTTTTTACCAAGAAGTAGGAAAGCGTATTTTATAAACTGTAAAATATAAAGTCTGGAAAATCGTTTCTTCCAGGAAGAAATTTTTTTGAAATCAATTTTTATGCAAGACTGACTGATATATTGACACCGTTGTCATTTATTTTAGCTAAATTCTAATTTGTCAATTATTTTACATAAGAAAATTCATATTTAAAGTTAATTCACGAATTTTTTTATAAGGCAAATTATTTGGAGTAAAGTAACCGTAATTAATTTCGTCAATTGCTTAAAAATATGTATCTGTACAAAAAAATATTGTAAATAATGTCAAGTGTTTAAAAATGAAATGTTCTTTTAAAAATTGTGTTATTTTATGCACTGCCATTTATTTGTGATTTTATATTCAGTTTCATTTGAAATATTTTGTCATTTGAAAACTAGTGGACGGACAAATTGAAAAATTAATAAAATAATTTCTCATTACATTTGTACAGTCGTTAATACATAATAAGTTTGCATGTTTAAATCAAAGTCTGTAGTAAATTTAAAGAAAATATTCTTCACGTCAAAAAATAGAGATACAAATTGTGTAATATTAAATTACTCATTCAAGATAAAACTTGTTTTGTATTTTCAGTAATCTGTAAAAGTGTAAAATGGAAATAAATTACCTTTAAAATTATCATGATAAACAATAAATATGAATTTCTTGAAAAAAAACTAAACTAATATTTTATAGGTAAAATATAGAACGCAGGGGAAAATGTGAGTAAAAATGTATTCAATTTTTAATTGTTATTATCGGAAGACCCTTGAGCAACAGGCCCGAGCCTATTTAAATTAAATAGATAGTCAGTCTATCAAAAAAAGCATCCATGGTCATTATTACCCAAAATTCTTTTTTACACTTACAAAAAATATTACATAATTTACAAATAAAAACTAAAAGTTTTCTTTTTCCCCTCATCTTCATCTTCTCTATCAGTAAGTGTGTACAAATTATTGTACAGAGGACAATCAAGTCAATTTCAAAAAATGCATAACAAGTCAGACAACCAAAACCAAAATATTTTTTGAATGGAACATGGACCCTAAAATAAAATTTAACTAACAAAAAAAAGAGACGGGAATATTTTGTAATATTCCAAAGAGTCGACTCACATAATTTGTTAAAAAAGAGATATGGAGGATAGAGAATATTGACGGGGTTTTTTTAATTTTATTATTCCTTATTAAATATTCAAGGGTTATAGTTGTTTTTGTGGAGATGTGTTGATCTTTTAAAATATTCTAGAGTGTAAATAGTAGTGTACTTGTACTTGAGGCCTTTTTATGTTTTATGTTCCTTTTGGACTAACGATAATGACTATTGTTATCAGTATTGTTATTGCCGTCATTTTTTTTGACTATCATTATTACATACGAGCTACTATACATTACAGAATATTTATATAAGAGGAAATCATTCAATAGACAAAACTATCTGTACAGCTACCTTAAAAAATGATTGGTCAGCTCAAGCACAATTTTTTTTGTCTCCTCATCTTTTCTTTGACTATATCAGTTGGAAGATGAAGATTCCTTTCATTTCTCTGTATAGCTCATCCATCTTCCCTTCTTGATTTGCTTTTTCCTCAAATTGTGATTGTCTCAATTATTTAACCTCAAGCTTATTTCATTCATAATCATCATTTACATTCAGATTGTCTATTCCACATTTCCATCTTCTGTGACATTCTCTATTAAACATTCTCTCCTCTTCTCAAATAATTTTGTGTCTAACTTGTAAAGGTTGTGTCCTTCAAATTTTTGCTTTAATTCTGACAAAAATATGACAACTCTCTCATAAATCTCTCTCCCTCTTTTTTTTTACTCTTGCTCTACATGTACAATAGAGAATTGAATAATCTCCACCATTTCCTTTGGGCAGAGAGCTCTGACTTTGTGAGAGATGAACAAAAAAAAATTGTGGACTGTACTAATTTAACAATGTCCGTTTATGGATTCACAGCACATATATAGGTATACGAAGAGAGGGGGGGGGGGGTATATATATTTCTATAATTTTATTACCGCCTCCAGACACAAACTACAACAAGTAATTGCGGCATATTGTACAATGTACATATACGTACAACAGGGGAACAATAACCATTTTTCCCTACACTGACTAAAAAAAAGTCTTTTTTTCCCTTCATCATACAAAATTCTTTTTATGAACGAGAGAAAAAAATAGCCTTAAAGATATTTTTGACACATTTCGAGACAAGAGATTCTATTTCACATTTTTTTATGTATATATAAATATTATTTTTATTCCTCCATTCTCACCATTTTTTGAATACTACACTTTTAATATAAGTGTAGTATTCTAAATTGATGAAGTTTTGTTGTTTTTCTTACTGCTACCTCGTTTTATTTACTTTTGTTGTTGTTTGTGTCGGGATTTGTGTAATATCAGACTGAGGACTTGTATTTAAAAATTGTTGTTTAAATTTGTATTGAAAAAACTGTTTTTTTTGCATGTAGAGACATCAGTCTGTTTAATTAGAATTATAAATTTTAAAAAATCACAAGATAAATATATACTCCTTCTTCGTGGTCTCTCGGATCACGACAAAAAAATTGAGGATAGTGGTCAAAAAGGGAATGGTTGTCTCACTTATAAAGTCCAAAAAAAACTTTTACTTTAAATTAACAACAGATAGTCCCTCAAAAGTTTTAACTGTTTAGTTTAACTTTCAAAAAAAAAAAAGTTTGTAAATTATTGTTACATTCTCTACAATTTAAAAAAAAGAAATATTTCAGGTAATAATGACAAGGATGTAATGCATTGGCAATCTTATATATGTATGTATAATATATACATACATATTGTAATAAATAATATATAAAAACTTATGTCCCATGTACTCTTTTCAGATATTTATGTCCTATACTTCTCCTTAGTAGACACTTAAATTTTTTTTCTCTTTTTTTACTTAAATAAATAATTATTTTTTTTATTTATTTCTATTTATGTATTTTACCTACTTAGTTTTGCCCTCATTTTTTCATTAAGCTTGTGATTTTAAAAATCCTTTTTCTTTTTATATATTTTTTTTCATCAAAACCAAAGAACGACAAGTTGTGTGTGTTTCTTCATTCATTTTTTTATTTTTGTTTCAAAAATTATTCGTTTTTCAAAAGAATACTTGTCAGTTGTGCAGGATATAATTGTCAAGATTTAAAAATTATTGAGAAAGATAAGATTTAATTTTA
Organism: Arrhopalites spinosus; assembly: GCA_034700945.1. NCBI lineage: Eukaryota > Metazoa > Arthropoda > Collembola > Symphypleona > Arrhopalitidae > Arrhopalites > Arrhopalites spinosus. The sequence goes on along the minus strand of JAQIVZ010000995.1, from coordinate 27,767 downwards.
ATTGTCAATTTCAGGAAGTTTTATATCATTTGATTGGGATGGATATTAATTATAAAAAAATGGAGTTGATGATTGTCCTATCGTTTTGTAATATCTAAAATATGAGATTTCTTTGCTTAGTAATCTGTATTTTTTCAAAAAAAAAGAACATAAATATTAAGTAGATTGTCTCGTGTTTCGGTTTCTTTGTGTACACATTTTTTTTGATTCCATGTAAGTCAAGTTGCCTTATAGTCGTAGCCCTATGATTAAACACCTGATCTGGTCAAAAGGGAGAGAGAGAGAAGAAAAAAAAGTAATTCTTCTCTGTCCTCCCTTTGGACAATGGATAATGTGTAATGGTTGAGTTGAAATTATCAAGTATCCAAATCTCATATAATATTCCCTCCATGTAATGACTCTAAATCATCTAAATATTATTTGAATCTTTTTTTCCAAACTAAAAAAAGAGGGGCTTGCTTCCTACAAAGCCAATGTCAAGGGCAATATATATTTTATAGTTAAATTAAGTGCACGGATTGTAAAATATTAGAGGCTAGCCCTTTTCTTACAATTAAATCTAATCCAAAGTAACATTTGTGTATAGTGTAGCTGTAAGTACACTGAAAAATAGCCTCGTGTATTTAAATATTAATAATAGATTTGTCATAAAAAGATTTTTTTTCTCGATCTCTTAAATATATACTTGTTGACATTTCTTTCTTTTTCACTGTAGCCGATAAGTCGTCTTGGTTGATATTTTTGTTCCTGTTCAAGTTGAATAAAAAAAAAGATTTTTTTTGAGGTGTAGAGTAGATTTATGATGATAATCGTTGACTACAATTTCCACCAGAGAATAAATTTCCTTTCTGAGTCTTGAAATTGAGGAATGTTGTCTTGTACGTATAGGACACTTGTTTAATGTGGGTAAATTGAGGTTCCATGGCTTTGACGTCAAAATTAAATGAATTGGCGTTAATTGTTTTTTTTTTCTCTTTTTCTTCTTTTGTCTTCACAGAATGGTTCAAACTCTGTAAAAAAATAAATAATAAAATCATAAAGGATTTGAGCAATTCAATATTTATCCCATTAAATATTAAAAACCATGACCTACGGCAGTATTCAATATGTTGGCATGCTCAAAATATATTCTGTAATAGTATTAGAACCTCCAGGCAAATTGTCTTTAGAGAGAGAGATTCTATAACAAATAACCAATCTTGTTATTTTTATTAACAAAATATTTTTCGTGTTACCAAATAATTAGTCAAGTGTAAAACGACCACCAAAAGAGTTTTGCTCTTTATTTCCTCAATCCATCCCTCCCCATTAAATTTTATACCACAAGATTCAAGAATAATAAGAGATATGAAGTAATTATTATTTTAATAATAAAAAAACAACAACAAAACTCTTGCACACATCTTGAACAAAATTATGTCTCTCATCATCCACTCAACTTGCCAACAGCAAAATTATGGCAATCAAGATGGAATCAAAATATCTGTGTAAAAAAAATATACAAAAATTTTTCGTCATCTTTTTTACATTCATTTTCCTTTAGTTTATGAGATGGCTCATCTTTGAGTGAATGAGAGGAGGGGGGACTTGTACCTCCGAGCGTCATTTTAAAGGGCAAAAGTCAAAAACAAAAATCAGAGAGAAAATTTATTGAACGAGGCCTGACAATAGGGAAACCACCTGTCTCTCTCTCCGTACCGGTAATTAGGTTTTATAAACTAAAGAATGGAGGAAATAATAAAATACATGAGAAGAACTACACTCTATATAAAAGATACACTCTAATGTAAAAGACAAATATCAAGATAATGTCAAGTTGAAAAAAATTACATATTTTAGAGTGTATGATAATATTATGTTTGAAAAAAGTACAAAAAAAACAAGTAAAAAAGAAAGAGGAGAGGGAGATGGTATAAAAAAAGTGTTGTTGATCTTGTCAAACAATGCAAGAGTTTAACAAGAAAACTTTGGACTGACACTTGTTGAACATAGGATTTTCACGATGGATTATATAAGAAAGAAAATCTCTCAATTTGAGGGAAAAACTCCATCAACTAATCGGAGGTCGTTCCTCACCTCCCAAATGTATTTATCTTACATCAGAGAGAGAGAGAGAAAGAAGGATTTTTGTGGTATAGAATGAATCAGCAAATGAGTATGAGGGATATATCGTTAAACATGAGGATAACTGTCAAATAAGTTTCTTTTGACTGTATCTCTCTCTACATTATCAGTTCAGAGTCGGTAAAGATTCAATGGAGCTTCTTATTACTTCCTTGGTCTTGTACAGATACATGAAGAAAAAAAAACTACACAACAAAATAAGTGTGAATCAAGTATCAAGACCAAAGAGTTGAAAGAAGAAGAAAAAAAAACTTTACACAAAAGAGTCAAAAAAGATAGTAAAATATATAGAAACAGAATCACATAATAATCTGAGACAAATTTCACGAGAATTGGCTTTCAGAAGCTGTACAATAGAGGGGGAGGGGGACAAAGAGCAAAATGGAGAGCATACAAATTTTTATACAGGTATTACATGTACAAGTGATGACTTTATATTAAAGTTTTTTTAAAAAAAAAAACATTTGAAAGGAGGAAATATCAGTACACAAATTTTTTTTTTGTAGTGTTCGAGATACAAAAGGCGGACAATGTACTTTATTAGATGAGAGGGGGGAGTGTAGAAATATTTTAGTAGGATTTTATGTATTTTGTATACTTTAATTTTTTTGTAAATGGTGATTTCTCATGTATCAATCATTCTTCCCAAGTTTGTTTCTTTGAGGCAGATTAAAGTTACTGCCTCTATTTCTGCATTTGGAAAAATGACCATTTTGAAAGAGACGAAGGTAAGAAAAAAAACATAACTAGTGATACTTGAGAGTCTCAAGTCACAGCCACGCATTTTTTCATGACAAAGAACAACTTTTTGCATAATATAAAACTTTGTGATACAGTCCAAAACCTGTCAATCTCTATATAAGGGCAAAGAGATGTGAAACATTATATCAACTTGTACTCTATCATACCTCAATCTCAATGCTATTCTAATCTGTGTGCTGACGCATATTTAACATTTAAATAATAAAATAAAAGTTTCAATGACGATATTACATGTAAAACTTTACATTATATTAAATTTTGTGATCCATTTTCCAGAACTTTTTACAAGAACAAATAGAGAGACAGGGGAAGGTTATAATTTTTATTTGTGGGTTAAAGTTAATGAGTCAAACTTTACAGATACACGTAAAGGCTCTACCGTTTAATTTCCCATTTTACCAATCTCTCTCTCTCTTTTTGCTCATTTCCAAATAAAGTAGCAATATAGTAAATGCAAATTACTTGGATTGAGATGGAGATACGGGAGGATAGAGACATGACTTTAAAAAAAATATAGTTGAAAGTGTATAATGAATTCATGTAATAATTGAAAATTAAAGTATATGAATTCAATTTACAAGATTGCTAAATAAATTCAATTTCATTCTATTTAACTGTATTATCATTTTCCAAGAATTTACACTCTGTCCATACATTCTCCTTTCCAAATTAAATAGTACAGAGACAGACTATACTTTTTTTTCTCTCTTTTGTGAATAATATCTGTCGTAAAAACCAATATAGAGTTGATGCTGTACTCAAGAGACAAGATTATGTAAAAGAATTCCCTTCTTTTTTTTCTATCTGTATGAGTAATGCTCTCATTTCTCTCTCACAAAGCACATGAGAGAGAGGGAACAAGTACAGGAAAAAAATGGAATAAATTTTTGACAAGAGTATTTTTGGGAGGAATTGTTCACCAAACATAAATTTCTTAATGAAGGAGAGTCAAGGATACAAGTAGTAGTTACACTTGTCTGTACATATACATACAGACAGAGAGAGCAGAGAGAGAGAGAGAGTACGTGTAACATGGGAGATGAGGACCAAGTATTTAAAAACAAGTAAAATTATGTATTTAGCATTTAAACAGTCTCAGTCTCATGTTAAAAAATTCCTCATCAATGGGGTTATTAACTAACGTACTCTAGTATGTAGATACAACACAGAAAAAATAATGGAGATTGGAAAGGTAATTAAATGCATAATGTAAGTTAAAGAAGTTACAAACGAGGGTTTAAATTTTCATCATTTTTCTTCCATAAAGCCATTCCCATAAAAAATATTTTGGCTCCTTTATTTTTTCAAAACTAACAAAAAAAATAGTTAGCTGAATGTGTTTATTTCATTCCTAAACAGTAAACACAGGATAGGATACGAAATGATCTATTATTCCAGTTGAAGAATAATAATACTTATAAGAGATCAAAATAATGTCTCGGCTCAATACAGATCCTCGTACGTGGTAGGGAGTTTAACAGGCATTAAATGTTAAATTAGTCCTCTTTTTATAAAGTCGGTATGAGTTGTATAGATTTTTTTTGTAGTGGTATAGTTTATTTATCATTATCTTGATGCGTCCATTGGGATGAAACCGTAAGAGAGAGAGAGGAGTCGACGTAACAAGATTTTTTAAAGGGAAGTAGAGAAACTGGCTACTCTTTAAAAAAAAGTAATTCTATAGCCCTTGCAATGGCAACTATCTTGTACATGTAACAAGTGAATAAGATATGATGAGGTAAAGAGGAAAAGAAGATTTTTGCTTAGGAGGAGAAGAAGATGCGAAATGAATCGAGCCAGAAAGATAAGATGTTTGAGGGATGTGGTGTGGTGGTGGTGGGAAAATAATTTCTGCAGATGAAAGAATAAAGGTCAATAACACCCTTGTGGATATATAATGTGTATACTAGTGTTTGTATATGTGTTTATGTATGATCATCATCATCATCACAGCATCGTCCAGCTGAACCAAAGGAACAAGTAGACGAGTAAAACTTGCAAATCCAGCTTTATTCATTCACACCAACCAAAGCACAAGAGAGAGAGAGAGAGAACTCATGACATATTACAAGACGAGACAATACATGGACTTGGTTCATGAAAAATTCAACTATTTTCTGATAATATGCGTATACACTATACCCCTCTTTTCTTTATACTGATATATACCTACATGCTAATCTTACATGCATTCCATCAATTGATCACACAGATTTGAATTCTTAAAGAATTTTTCTCTCTTACTTTTTATACACTATTACCTATCAGTATAGGTAATACATAAAACTAGGAGAGAGGGATGGTGTGTGTGGGCTGGGGAAGAAGAAGAAAGGAGCAGGTAAAATATTTTCATTCCCTTACAGTTCAAATTCATAATATGCAATTCTAGGGGAGTAAGTCTATATGACGGTAGGTCTGTTGAGAGAGAGAGAGAGAAGTTATAAAAAATATATAAAATGATCAAGAAGGCAGCAGTCCATCTTTTTTTCTCCCTTCTTCTTCTCCTTCTCCTCCTGTATTTCCATTGGTAAGAACCAACAAACTCCTTGAAGCTACCGATACTAAGCTTCGTCTTCTCTCTCTCTCTCTCTCTCTTGGCTTGTTCCTCTATAGGTATATGACCTACACTCCACCATTTCATGTAGTAAAAACTACACACATTCACAGCAACAAGTTGCAATAAACTCTCGCAAAGCTCCTCTACCTCCACACACATACACAGACAGAGAGAGAGTGAGAGGACAATGGCGTAATAATATATGACAATTCAAAAATCTTAAGCTACAACATTATACAACTAACAATAAAAAGAGATGCCGTACAAATCGTTCACATTCTCTCTCTCTCTTGGTTGCTTATATCACTCCCATGAAATGAGGCTGACGCTTTAATAATAATTATAGTCTGTATCCATGTACATTCATGAGTATCCACATGTATCTTCAACGATTATTCAACCATTCAACATTTCCCCTCCTCCTCCTCTGTCTTTTTCAAACCATTTTTTTTATCTTTCTCTCTCTCTTACATATTTTACATCTCTTTATATGTTTTCATTCTGTCATTTTTCTCTATTGTCTCCGTCTTTTTTTACATGTCTATATTATATGGTAAAAGAAATGTACGGATTTTTTTTTCTCTTTACGAGAATACCAGGACCCTGTCTAGTGTCTATCTGTACAGTGTACTTTTTACTTACATGATAATTTTCTCAATGGAATAATCTGTATAACATTTAGCATGTATACATCGACAAGCATTTACATGTCACTTTGTTGTTTCTCTCTCTCTCTCTCTCTCTCTTTCTTGTGTTGTTGGGAAATGAAAAAACTTTTTTTCCACCAACAGTAACAACAAAAGACAATACAGACACATTTTTGATGTGAAGGAAAAAAAAGATGGACAAGATGATAAAAAGTGTCATAGTCATGTATAATACATGGGATAATGATGGCACTGTGGCGATTTCTTTCCTGGCATATGCTTCCCCTCATTTTTTTTTCTCTCTCTCTCTCTCTCTTTCTCAACTCTTTTTTATCAGCATTTCCCCTCTTCTTGTCTCACGCCAAATAATTCTTACAACTGACAAACAACAACCTGCTCTCGCCGACACTTTTCCTAGATAAGTAAAGTACATTGGTATTCCATAATTTTTGCAATTGGCAAACTAATTTCAATTTTTGTTTTTAAAAAGAATAATTTTATGACTTTTATTCTGAAAAGTATTTTAATTTTATATCCGTAAGATGATCGAATGACAAAAGAATTATTCAAAAAAATGATTATTTGTAGACTGATGAAATGTCAATGTCAACAATTGTGTGACTATTTAAAAGAGAGAGAGGGGTTGGGGGGATATTTGTATGAATAATTGAAGAATAATTAAAGTTGCGATTAGAGCCGCATAGCCTGTTGGAAGATGTGTCAATAAAATATATTATTACGAAGCTCTGCTGAGAAGCTTCATGGGGGGAAAACAAAGAGTTTCGTGTTTTGAATACCAAAGTAGTTTTGTCTGTTATTTTATATATATAAAAAAATCAGAGAGAGAGAGAGAGAGAATATTTTCAAGTCCAATGGCAATCACCATCATCATCATGCAAAGTCTAGTCAAAGTCAGTTTTCTACACAGAGCAAAAAGATATGAGCCCAAGACACATGAGAAACTTGTAATTCTTTTATGCAGATGAATAGTCTACCGGACACACGGAGCTTAACGTGTGTAGCACATAAATGCATAATAGTTAGCGGTCACTGCCAGAGTATATTATTATTATTTTCTGTTGGGGATCAAATCCCAAGAGTGGGGAACAAGTTGAAGCTTTTGCTCTTTCTCTCTCTCTGGCTTCTTTTTGCTCCCTCAAATTTTTATTCACATTTGATAACTTTCAAGTCTGAGAGAGAGAGAGAACAAGACCAAAAAGAAAGATGAGGATGGGGAAGAATCTTTTACAGCAGCTCACAAAACATTAGCATTCTTGCATGTATGGAGCCGATGCCCCACAATTTTTTGACTTTTTGTACAAGATACGAGTATGTAAGAGAACCAGAATATGATGTGGTTTTTTTTTTAAAAAAAAACTACACACTCTCTACATATATATACCCCTACAATAACAACTTACTAAGTTTCACAAATATAAATGGATAGTTAGTCCATCCTTTTATCTTTCATAATGTTGAGTCAAGGTTAAAACCTTTTTTTCTTTCATTTTATAAATTCAAATTTCTCTCTCTCTCTTCGTATTACACTACACACAACTTATTTGCTCTAACAACTTACTGACTACTCAGACCAAGTTTAAGGATGCGGGATGGAGGAAGATGAAGATGAAAAGAAAGCTGGAATGTCTCTCTCTCTCTCTTCATATTAAATACGGCGTACATTATGCTAAAATTCTTGAAAATTCATTCTCACTCATCATTTTTCACTCTGTATGTTGTACAGTAGTCTCTCTCTCTCTCTCTTGTTTTCATTAGTTTTGTACTCGTATGCAATGAGGAATGGCAAGATGGACACAAGAGACAGAGGAAATGAACCGATCAACACATTAGACTAGCCAGTCTCCTCACCACAATAATGGAGACATGACTAGAGTCCCCATTCCCACTTGGTTTAGAATTTACAAGTACACACACAAGTGGAATATGGCTATTCTCATTGTTTTGTGTCGTCCATAATTTTGTAACCAGAAAGTTACTGGTAACCACGAAATGTTATACAACATGTACTTTATTCCAACACCAGAACAACCATACAAAATATATCTGTACAGTCCAGTACAACACAAGCAAGTTATACTTGTCAAGACGTATTTATAGTGTTATTCTACAGATAGTTGTAGAATGTGTACATAGGTAGAATATTTAAAATTTAAATTTAGATGCCTACCCTTTCTCTCTCTCTCTCTCTCATGTTGTTTAATTACCACGAGAAGAGGAATAAAAAAGGGTTTTAGTATAGAATTCATGGCAACAACCTAACCGTTAATGTGTGAGAGAGGGTGGAAATTTGTAGTGGAGAATGGACGGGACACAAGACAAAAAAGTAAAGGAGCACTCCTTGTCCACCTGATGAATGATTGATGTCGCAAACAATGACACACCACCATCATATAATTAGAAATGAGCTAAAGGGTTGCCAGCAAGGAGTCTGTCCAAACCAATCCGCTAAAATATACGGGTGTGCCTTATGTACAAGGGATCTATCCATAAGACACGCCTGCATACACAATCCCAGTCTCACCATCATACAAAATACCACTAAACTATTCACATGTACGAGTATTAAGAGACAGGCGAAAGAGAAAAATCTACAAAGTCCAATGGAATACAATATAAAAAAATAACCTTTGTTAAAACTCAAGAGAGCTCCATTTTGTATTAAAAATATAATTGCAAAACCTTATGATGACGATCATGTCTGTACTACTCGTATATGATGCATTGTTTAGAACGGGTCAAAAATAGAAGAGATTATTCACATGTACAGCTAACACATGTATACCTATGTGTACTACTCATCGGTATAATATTTATCATGCATACTCATACTCATTCAAATCTGTATATTATGTAAAAATCTCCACAATTTTTAATAATAAAAAAGAAATAGATTTGACTCAGTCTCCATCTTTAAATTTAATGCACTTGATGTTCCATCAGTTTATGTTTATCATTACTCACAAATATTCATCTTTGAGCGTAGGATGAGACATTAGATGGATGATGCTCTGTAGTGTTTGTTTCTTGTCTCTTATCTTATTCTTATAAAACTATCTGAGCATACAGTCTATGTACTATATAACATGGATATGCAGAGAGGTAAGAAGAATATAATTATATAATGTTATATAATACATAAAATAATTTACTATGTTGCCTATTCAATATACACAAGAGAGAGAGAGAAAGAGAGAGAGAGAGAAAAGAAGGAGCAGTTTGCTAGTGGCAGTAAGTCGTTATTATGGTGACCATTGGGACTCTTGAGCTAATTAAAAGGAGCAAGCTAAGCAGAAAAGAAAAAGATGAGAGTCTAACAGTAAAAAAAAACATGGAATGGAAGGGGGCAATGTTATGATGACGATGAGCTCTTAGCGTAACCTGACTGCATGCAATATATTTTCTTTTATATTCCAAACTACACGTTTCCATTATATTATTACATGTAACAGTGTAGCCCTTCTCCTCCTTTTTTTACCCCAACTCAATCAACCCATACATTGACGTCTCAAGTATGAATCTTCTTTTTTTCATCATCTCTCTCAAATATCTCTCTACTCCTCAATCTCAATAATATGGCCCACATGTTTTTTTTCTTACTGTCTCTAAAAAAGAAACATGGACTTGATCTTCATAATAAAAATTTTAGTGGGCTATGGGCTATGTATGTAAGAAAATTTTAAATAATTGTTGTTTTTCAAGTGTCATATAATGTATATTATTTCACCGGCTTGATGAATGAGAAGACTCAACACAATTTTGTTTCATTTTTCCTATGGCAAACAAAATGAAGAGAGAGAGAGATTGGAAACTTAATTCAAAGAGCCTCATTCTTGTTTTTATCATCAGTAATTGTCTTGATTCAAGTAAAAACCTCCCTCCCCATGCTCTCTTACTCGGTTCTCAAAGTGAAGAGGTGGTTTTTGTGACGCTCATCTCATCTTGCAATAATTTCAAGAGAGAGAGAGAATCAAGTTTAGCTTTACAGACAAAATATTTTTTTTCAAGTTCAAAAACTCTTGGTCTTTTAAGCATAAAATACCAAGGAGATGAATTGAAGGGGATGGAGATGAAGGAGAGACGTTTGAATATGAAAGAGGATGAAAACAAGTCTTGGAGAGTCTTTTTCAACTCGCGAGTAGACTTTTTAGTAGTTTTGGCTCAACCTGAATTTTTCCTGGCTCAAATTCCCTCGAACATTAAATGAACCAAGGAAGGGGACTGGGGAGACGGCCATTGGAGAAGGAAGAAAAAAAAGTGATGTGGTTGTTACAATGTAGCGTAAATATGTGGGTGATTGTGATTGTAATTTTTGTATTGTATTGTGACTTCAAGTTGAAATGATGAGGTTTTAGGCCTACATTTCTACTACAACAAAGTACTTTAGCATACCTTCAACTTCTACAAATCAACAAGGAGGAGGAAGAATGAGCACGGAGAGAGGGAGAGACAACAAAATCTTCCCTATACAAATCCACCCATATAATATATATATGAGGGATTCTATATTGGAAATTACATGATGAATACATGTAGCATGTATCACCATGGACACGGCTCTGTCTACAATTCCATGATGTGATGTGAATCTTGTATCATTTTCTTGTCTCATTCGATTGAACCTAACGTTTTCTTATCCACTTGATTCTCCAACTCCATTTTTTTTATCCTGATACGAATGGAAGATTCTTAGCTGTGCAGAACATGAAGTGTGGCAAGAGTCAGGGCTTTATAACAAATCAAGGGAAAATTGAAAAAAAAACTGGCGTTAAGTGTGGGCATGAGAGAGAGAGAGAGAGAGAGAGAGAGAGAGGCCTTCTCTGAGATTTTTGAATGGTTTTTTGACCAGTCTCTCTCTCTCTCCCTCTTTACACCTTTCATCCTCTATTTTTTCGAATTCACCTCACTCTCAGAAAAGAGATTCAACTCCCATCGCACATCTCTCTCGAAAAAAACTGAAAGTACAGCTACAGTTCCTCTACTTGAATTTTTTTTGGGGTGCTGGTTACTACTGTACGTAGATAAAATAGTAGTTAAAAGTTGAGAGATTAAATTGAATGAATTAAAATTAAACAGACTAATTATAATATTAATAACGATTAGTCACGGGCATTGTCTACATGATACTGTCCATATGACGTCATTTATCTTTGGAGAATAAAGAGCTAATTTATATTTAAAAAAATTAAAATGGGTAGTGTTCATGATCATGTCCACAGTCCATATGGTCAAAAAAAAGGAAATTGTTTGTGTAATTGGAAGACTGTTAAAATCCCAGTTTTATGCAAAAAAAGAAGATGATAGATGATGTCACAAGTACGAATGAGTTGGAAAAGGTTTTTTTTCTCTTCTCTTTCTCTATAGAATTTTGTACATAAAAAATTGTGTACAACTATTACATTGACAATGGAACTATGTATAGAGAGATTACATAAAAAATGTTTTTTGCCTGTAAAAAAAATGAAGATCATCAAGATATAAATCGCTCAGCAGTTATTTTGCCAGAACTAATCGTCAGAAGGGAGAAAAATTTAACTTCATTTATTTCTCTAGTAGTCTTGCCTACCTTTACCTATATAATATATTTTTGCAATTATATAAAAAGTTAGGAGAGTGAGCGGACCATGTTGCATGTTCATGCATGCTAAAACTTTGTCCGTTGGTTGAATGAATGAAAAAGTCTCTTGAAGAAATATTTATGTCTGCAGAGTTTAAAAGGGAATAAATGTATAATGGGTAGACTAACACTAAAAATCATACTACGTAACATGCCTTTTTTAGAGGAAAGACGTTGAGAGGATCTCAACCATGGCAAGAGACGTCCCCCCCCCCTCCACTCATCAGCTCATCATTATAATGCCGTAATCATGAGGAGAGAGAGAGCAAGGTATTGGAAAAAGGAGGAAAAATGCTTTTACATATTAGATTATTATCCCCCCCTCTCTCTCAAAAACTCGTGGATACTTTATGTAATTTCAAGCAAGACTTGGCATCTGTACCAAGATCATGCCAAGGCATAACATGAAGCTGGAAACAAAAACTCACTCACTTAGTCAAATAATCAAAAGGTAAGGAAAGACAGAGAGAGAGAGGCGTTAAGGAGGGATGCCGAAATTAAAAGCAAAAGACCATCATACCCTCCACTATGTACAGAGAACTCGTAACTTGTAGGCTCTATACGATTAGACTCTGTTATAAAGAGGATTTTAGAGCGTAGCAACAAACAGCAAATAAACCATGTGCATTAGCCCAAACCATGTGCAAATTTTGGTCAACTTATCCACAACAAATAAACTTTACAGTTAGAGGAAAATGACAAGAGTTTAATTTTCAATTCCGCTCCTTCTTCCTTCAATCTCTCTCTCTCTCTTCTTTATAGCTCTCAAAATTACGTACATTATGAGAAATTTATAGCATTAGCATGTGTCGTCCGTTCAAAGAAAATTTTGTTTTTTTTTTAAATTTAAATTTAGGACGGTCAGAGAGAAGCAAATATAGAAATGTCGTCTGTTCAAATCATTTTTAAAAGAGAGAGAGAGAGAAATGTAAGAAAAGGTGTTGGCAGTTTTGTGAACATTGAAGAAAAATGTTTGAGGAGAGTCTTTCACTTTGTTTCTTTCATGAACGTTTGACATCCCACGCTAATCATTCGATGACCCTCTCTCTCTCTCTTTGTGTCTGTAGTTTATATGGTGAATTTTGATCATGGCGAGGAGAGTCTTCTCGAAGCCAATTTGCTCACACTTATTTTTTATATAGGCCATGAAGGTATTCTCATACAATATTTTATTTTCCTCCTCTTGCCATACCCCATACGCTTACCCCTATATTATCAATGTTTCATCATCAAGTCAAAACTGTATTTGCAAAATAAATACAAAGAACCAGTACAAAATTTTCTATGTACTATACATGTATAAATATGTACAGTCTAATACATGTACAAAGTAATTATACATAAAATATATGCTCGTGTCTTTGTAAGTATTTGTATTCCAGATTTTTTTTCTCTGTGTGTATTGGCCATAGCCATATATAAATTTTTATAGAGTTGAATGGATGTTATAGATAGTAGATTTATTTATGCAAAAGATTTGAGAGAGAGAGAGAGAGAGAGAGAGATGAACGTTTCTTATTTATTATCATTTAATAACAGTATTAAATTTATGCATATGACAGAGTGTGAGACTGGGATGAGGAAAGCACACAAAGATTGAGAATCTACGCCCCTCACCGTGCTCAATAGATTCACCGAAATAAAAATTGAGAGAGAAGAGTCACTTGAGATTGAGAGAGAGAGAGAGAACCTCCAGTCAATTCTAACAGAAGAATGAAAAGAAAAAAGAGGAGGATCAAGTCAAGAGATTCCTATCAAGTTGATCATGGGGCATGATACCATCTATATTGATATTCACCTCGCACACAATTTCAATTCTATTTCTAGTGTCCTCTTTCATAGGTAATTCCTTTTTTTCTCTCTCTACAGATATTTTCTCATCATCTTTTGCACTCTTTACATTTTTATTTTCACATCTCTCAAAGTCTCAACTATAGAAATACTAGTTATTTACATTCAAATTGTAGTTAAAAATATTAAGTATATGTACTACTCAAAATATTTTACTGTAATTTTGTATTTAAATCTCTGCTTTAATTCAATGTATCTATAATAAATACTGTATACTTATTATAAACTATATATATACAAGTCACATTATATTTATTTCCATTATTTCAAAAGAGACAGAGAGTCTCAATTTCATTTGTTATGAAATGAGTTCTGGGTCCTGTAATTTAAAATATTTTTTGGGTTGATAAATGTTCATATAGTACAAACTACAAAGAGTAGAGAGTACGAGACGAGTAGTACACTTTACAATTTGTGAACCCCCCAAAAAAATTTCTACATGAGCCGTGCACGATTTTCAACATACCTATAATTACTTACTCTTCGTACCTATAAATATATTGTACATGTACTCTCATCTATTTATGCCCTACCAAGGAAATCATCATAATCATCCCATGTGAACATATTCTCTTGGCATCGTGGCTTTTACACAAAAAATAATCGTTCAACAAAATATTCCTTCAAGAGTTTTATCCACTAAAGAGAGAGAGAGAGAGAAAGAGTTTTTTTATGCATAAGGATCAGTATAAAAATATTATTCACAGTCTTTGGCAAAGTTTTAAAAAGATTCAGCTCAGTCATTCCAACCCACCTGTACAGATACAAGTACATGTGTTACATTGCAAGGAGAAAAAAAGAAGGCGGTTGTTATATGACACACACAAAATAATATTTTTTTAACCCTCTTCAAACTATTGCAATGTAATGCAATGCAGTGCATCGCATCTTAACTATTATTCATCGTGTACAGTACAAACTACACATTTACAACTTAAATACCATTTATAGTCAAATAGAATCAAATGTCCATAGCCCATAGACCAGGCAGAGGCATTAATTTTTTCATTGTCCTTTCCCTTTAATTTTTTTTTCTTTCTTTCTGTCTCTCTCTCTTGACTTTGAACTCACACCACTGCATTAAATTAACTATGTTACAAGTTAAACTAATGTACACATTTCTTATCAAGAGAAAAAAAAATTGTCATGATGAAGAATTAAGGAAGCATGCAGGATGGATATTATTATTATTTTGCTTTGTGTAAATATATTACTGGATTCTACATATATAAAGTACTGTACATAATATCTGTACACTTGAGTCTTAACAATGTGAACAGGAATAAGAAAAAAACAATGGCATTTTCACATAATAATAATATAACAAGTTGAGAGATAAAGTTGAGAAGACAAGAACAATAGGAGAAAAAAAAAACTACATCACCATCCGTTCCATGAGATTGATTATTAAATAATAGTAAAATATTGACCAGAGATACAAGTTAATATTTTAACGAGGGAAAACTCTGGTGTGTGGAGTGATAGATAATCACATTTTTGCTAGGGGATGCGGTAGAGGTAGGAATAACCTTGATGATGGTCCTCTAACAATGGTCAATCCAACTCCAACATTCAGAGAGGAACACAAAATAATATTAAACAATTCCAATTGAAGCATTCCAGTCTCTCTCTATTTTATATAAACAAAAAAAAACATTCCATACTGGAAGTAAATATTATGAGACGAGTGTAAAAAAAGATTCTTGGATGGATAATAGAGTGGAGTATAAATGTTAAATGTAGCAACAACAATAAAAATAAAATTAAGAGAGAGAGAGAGAGAAAAGTGTAAAAAAATGTGGAGCAAGGACTTCACATATGTACTCTCATGCTATGTCAGGCCCTACTGATATACCTTTCAAGTGCATGTATTTTAGTTTCAAATAAAAAAAGATTTCAATCTCTCCACTACTCTACACTGTCTATCTCTCTGTACAGATTTTTTAACCTCTAGGTTAAGAGTTGTATCTGTCTATTGTACTAAAATAATTCTATGATAGACTAGTAGTACACAATTTTGAGGATATGTATCTCATAGGAAGTAATTTGTAATTTGTTAAACGGAGGAATGAGGGTGAAGGGAGGAAATATGTGAGCACATGGACAAAATAATTGAACATGTCCTCGTCATTTGTGAGTCAATTCAATTCAACTTATGTGTGTTGTAACAAATAGAGAAAAAAAACCATTTTTGCATGAATAAAACTAACGAGAGAGACAGAATAAAGTTGATTTTTTGCATGTGGCTTAAAAAATTCATCATTCCGATGATGATATTGACTTGAGAAAGTGACAGAGATAGATTAAGGTGAGACGAGTAAATCAAAAATGATTATTTAAACTTGTTAAATGAATTCCGCCCCATGTCATTCATCCAGAGAAGGATTTTCTTTCAAAAGAAATGAACTTTACTTGACTTGAGTATTTGTATTTAAAAAAAAGTGTCACAGACATGGTGGTGAGATTAGATTTAATGACTATGACTCTTTGAGCATGTAATTCCTATTGGGGGATTGAACTAAATTAAATTTAAATAGGATCTCACTCTGATGATTCATTATTCTCGATGGAGGTGTAAAATGATAAATAACAATGCTTTTATATATTCTGTAAATTCCATACAGTTGACTGGTTCTTTGTACACAGTTGTGCCAAATGTAAACTGTCATGTGATGGATTAAAAAGAGTCAACTTGAATGGTCAGTCTTGTACCAGACTTTGATGAACAACTTGCCACATTTATGTTTTTTTGCTTCAACTTCAAACACATGGGATATTGTGCGTAGTTACATTGTAAAATTACAAGGATAAATGAAATGATGCAAGTGATTCAACAATAAAAATGGAAAAAGGAAGGACATGAGGATTGTTGGTTGGTTGCGTGCACTGTAAAAATGGAGGAAATGAAGAAAGGAAGTAGACAATGAAGAGAAAAATGTGCAAAAAAAAAGTATTTTTGAGTGTAAATGATGAATGTAATTGAGAGAGAGAGAGAAAAGTTATTTTTTTATGAATAAATAAAAAAAGATTTAAAAAAAGAGGGACTACTGACCTGTGGAATATTTAGATAGAAGATTTGTGTAGTTTTTTGAAGAGATTTGGGGAGGTTTCACCGATGAGTGATACGAGGGCCATGGCCATTTTGAAGACGATATCCATTAGATTTACGGCCTGGGTACATCTCGGGTGGAACCTGGGAGCGTTCAATTTCATCCCCGGATAAATCTAAGTCTCTGACCATTTGAATGATCTCTCGCTCCTTCTTCATGCCCTCAGCAGTGGATGGGGGTGATCCAGAGGGTCGTAATAAAGGTCCACCTGATTCATTCAGAAACTGAAGATTTGCTAAAGACCCGTAAGAACGGGACCTATGCTCTTGGCGTATTGAGTAGGAGAAGGCTTTTTCATTGATCATATGACCTTTCTTGCGATAAACTCCAGTCCCAAAAGGAGACTGACTCCCATCATTTTTAGAGCTTGACTTGGACTTACTCTTGTTTGAGACGAGGGTGGCAGAATCTCCTCCATTCATGTGACGTGAGTGGTAGTGGTATCCCCGCTCAATGGTGGCATAATGGGAAGAGGGTATGACCATCATGGAGTCTGGACCGCCATTGGATTGTTGCATCTGTTGCTGCATCTGGTTCATCTGATGATGATACTGTTGTGCTTGTTGTTGTTGTTGAATGTGATGTTTCATCATTTTAATGTCCTCATTTGACATCATTTTTTGATGATGGAACATGGGGGGAGGGGTTGGATTCATGGGAGATGGATGGAGGGGAATGGGAGTAGGAGCTAGTTGGATTGGGACGGGTTGGAGCAACTGTTGTTGTTGTTGTTTTTGTTTCTTTTTTGACTTGGAGGCTTTGACCAATTGAGGATGCATGGCAAAATGAGGAGGTAGATGACCATAAATTGGTTGAGGATGGAGTCCATGGGGCAAGACAAATCCACCATTTGCATGTTGTGGCACTGGTATTAATTGTTGTTGAGGATGGGCTTGATGATGATGAGGATGAATGGGTCGACTCCGTTGTAGGGTTGACATTGCACTACTCGGTCGATGGGTCACCGGACCATTGAGCACACTTCCAGGTCTTGTCGAGAGACCTGGTTGAAGTCCTTGTGGTGAACTTAAATTCATCATTGAGGCAGGGCGTATTAAATATCTACTATGTTGTTGTTGAGATGGATGGGGTCCCAACTGTCCCATTTGATTCTTATTCAAATCCTTTTTCAGCTTCTTTTTTGTCTTCTTTTTTGTGGACGCCGCATCCTCTTCAGCGGATTTGAGCAATGAGAATTGTTGTTGGGGTGGAGGAGGAGGGGGTGGGGGAGGTGGTGACATGAATTGTCGGGGTCGGGAGAGACGGGAAGTGTGAGACTTGACAGACTTGAGTGTCCCATCTGGCTCCAAATAGACAAGCTCGGAAGTTCCATTCTGACCCAGAGTGGAATTATTACCTCCCCATACTTTATGATTTTCATCCCCTTCATAGATTTCATCCTCATCTGGGAATTCTGCACGGAACTCAAATTTATCCCTAGGGGTGGACGTCATTGGTCCATCCGTGAAATCATCATCCGTTGAATTGGCCACAACAATAATATCTGAGTCTCCATTCTGACTATGTGCTTGCCACCCGGTCACCTTTTCAATAGAGTCCAAGGGCGTCACGGATCTTTGAATGGGTCGACTGTCTGTATCCTTAAACAGAGTCCCACC
This sequence comes from Arrhopalites spinosus, assembly GCA_034700945.1. NCBI lineage: Eukaryota > Metazoa > Arthropoda > Collembola > Symphypleona > Arrhopalitidae > Arrhopalites > Arrhopalites spinosus. Next base: position 9,462 of record JAQIVZ010000995.1, on the reverse strand, counting down.
ACCATTCGTGGTCACTGTGGTGGTCCCAACGGAGAAACCATTGGTCATCCCTGTCCCATTTGTGGATGGTAAAGTTCCATTCCCATTCGTTGTCCCACCCCCATTCTCCAGTTGTTTTGCATAGGTTGAGTCGGCATAAGCATGGAAACAACAACGAACGAGTGCATTGGCAGCCATTTCTCTCTTGCAAATAAATGCATGACACTCTAACACTTTTATCCCCGTCGTTCTTCTCAAAATACAAGCAAACAGTGGGGGATGATTTAGATTTGGAAGACGGGCAAAGGGTGAGTCCAATGGAAGAAACTTTTGGACTTTTTCACTAGACGAAGCTCCACTCGTCGTTGCGGGTACTAGCACATTACGAACTGCCGCACAATAATGAAGTGACTCTATTGGGAAAAATCGGGTAATTTTTGTATTCTTCTCATCCACATTCTCCAATAATAATCCATTTGACCACACACTCAACCAAGAGTCTATCCCCTTCAAAGAGGACAGTCCTGTGTCTGGATACAATTCCTTCAACGGCTCTTGTATCCCTTGCAGTCCATCTTTTGTTATATGTGGCACAGCTGAACCCAAGTACAATACTCTACATCGACAAATCGGTGTGGACTCATCATCATCACTATGATGTTGTCCCCTACCACGACCTGGTCTTCCTTTCCTTACCAGTGGCATCTTCTTGATTCTATTTTCTTTCTTTCGATCTTCCTTCCTCTTTCCTCACTCTCACTCACTCTCTCTCTCTCTACAATAAAAAATAAAAACAACATTTTAATCATTTACCTCATATTAAAACACTTTAGTCTTTTTCTTCTTAATTAATTAAACACTCCCACTTAAATTTCTATCATCTTATTTCATCACATTATTATTTTTATTTGTCTCTGTACAACCAAAAAACATTTTTTTAGTGTTTGTTCTTGTTATTATTGTTCATGTTTAGTTTTTCTTAAACTATTTATTTCTCCCCTTCAAAAAAATTTATTATACCAATTCACAAAACAGAGAGAGAGAGAACGTATTGGTCATGTGGACAAATTAAGCACAATTTGTACCATGTTGTCTTTCATTTAAACCTGACACATTATCATGATAATTTACATGGCTCGTCTTCCTCACGTGCTTCTAATGGAGAGAGAAAATCACTTTACTTACTTATTCTCAAGTCTTTTTTCTCTCTATAGTCAGACAATATTATTCTTCATTAAACCCGAGTTGCACTTTTTACCAAATGTAGGTAAGTTAACTTACATAAGTAAGTCAAATGGTTAGTGCAGAAACCTTGACATAAGTAAAAGGGGCGGAGTTTTACACAACGTCTCTCCTACGAATGTCTGATATATGTAAGAGAGTTCACTCACGTAGTTTGACACAAAGGTTAGTGCAGACGACTCTCTCCTACGTATGTCAAAGTTTTTCCTATTCTTTGACCATTTTTCGACATCCTTGAGTACCTCACTCATTTTTCTCAAATTTTTAACTCAAATTTTTCCTCCAATCATATTAAGTCTTTTATATTCCCCAATGACTTAAGTCAGCTAGTGCAGAAATATGTCTTACATATGTAAGTAAACTTACATACGAAAAGGCAAGTGCAACTCGGGTTTTAAATAGCTCAGACAGAGAGAGAGAGAGAGAAACTCAACAAGGATACAAAATTGTACAAAAGTATCATAGACAAATATATCATTATAAAGCTTGAAATATTGATCTCTCTCTTTCTCTCTCTAAAAGTTTATTTATTTTTAAGTAGAATTGCCTCCCTGTATCATGTAGAAACTCATCATTTGTAATTTTTGTTTAAAAGAAAATAAGGAATAGTTTTAAATATACCACAGCTGCACAGAGTTAATGATCAATGTGTTGGATATATTCACATGAACAAGACACACAATAATGTTTGTAGTCACTGAGCTTAATATAGGGAGTCAAGGAACGGTCATATTTAATTTATTTTTGTTGTAGTGTAGTAAGTAACAATGGACACTCTCTCCCTTTCTCAAGACTCACCTTAAATCGTTGACCAAATGAATTTCTGGTTGTAGAAACACTGCACAAAATTCCTCATAATGTTGATTAAAAGAGGAAAAAGAGGGGATCGAGATGTAGAAGCACTTGTACACTTGAAAAAAATAAAAAGGGATGACACTTGGAATTTATTTTTTTTGGTTTAAAAAAAATAAAAACAACCTAAAAGAAAATATTGTAGGGAATTAGAAAAAATGTGTAAAAATACGTCGGAAAGTTGACGTGGTCGCCGTCGTCGTCCTCTCTCGACAATACAAAACAATAAAAGAAGGTACACTATATGACCTGTGAACGGAGTACCGTGTACATACCACAACACATATAACAGATAACACACTCATCAGTCTTTAGTAGAGGTATCTTGAAAAAGGCAACAGGTAGAATTTTTGGTTGAAAGGCCACATTCACCTTTTTTTTCTCCTCTCTCTCTCTAGGTTGGGTTGATTCTGCAGGTTGCTTGAGGCAATTGTGGGGTGGTTTGGTAATCCGTCGTCTATTGGACTCTACCTCACCTCAAGTCCAATCAAGTACGTGGGTACAAACAGATTGTTCAATCCCCAGTCACAACTCAAAAGTCTTGTACTCTCCGAACAGGTAGTTTTTACAAGGAAAACATGGGGGGTTGTGTAAGAATTGAGGGGTGGAATGTTCAAATCCACAACGATCAAATCCACAGAGAGTCAAATCCACAATCATCCTCTCCTCCCCCTCCTCCTCCTCTTCTTCTGCTACTCTCCGAGGCAAAAGCCCTACATCCTTTACGTACACAATACACACAACAATATGGAGGAATAATTCCTCTTGTGGTCAAAATTCAAATGGAATTTGTGAATTGTAATTGATAAAGAGTTGCTCTGTGTGATGATCAACAACTCAATGTTAGCTTTATGTATCTGTAAAGACAAGTACAATTTTCTTTGTAGAATAAAGGGCTCGACTCTTTGTCAACGAGGTAATTTTATAGAACGTGTAATACCGGCTTATTTTTTCCTGGTGATTCAAGTCTCGAGTACTCTGTCTCACCATCAGTACTCGTACAAAAAAAAACTTTGTGTAATTCTCACCCATATTCACCATGCGTCATGATAAAATGTATACATTAGGTATAATAATAACACTGTCCTCTGCCAAACCATCAAAAGATCAAATGCCGTTTTTCTTCACTAGCCTTACACACACAAATCATTTTTAATATCAACCATACAAAAACTAGAAACTGACGGTTTACAATGGTCATCTTAATCATGCATAATGTATTGTATACAGAGTCTTATGCCCTGCATAAAATTTGTAATTTACATGGATACAATCAACACAGACTTTGGTTCATCAGTTCAACTCATTTGTTTTATTTTATGAATTATCTCTCTCAAATGAACAATACCGAGCAAATGTAAAAAAGAGGAAGTAAATGTTAAAGTAGCTTTTTTTTCTATTTTGTCCTCATGTAATAATCTGTACAACACATTCTTGACTCGTGGTAAAAACATTTTCCCACGTCCACCTCATTCGGTAAATGTAGTTGTCGAGGACTTGTATACAGACAGAGAGAAAGAATATCTTCCCTGGTATACAGATAAATAGTTAAAAGATCAACCATGAGTCTCTCTCTGTCTTTGTCGTGAGTAAATAAAAAGACAAGAACATTTTATTTTACTGTACAAAATCATGTCCAGGTCCAAACCAACATAGTAAATAAATATGCTCGTAAGAACAAGAAGAGGGGGGAGGGAAAACTATTGAATATATAATGCAGAAGAAAAGATGGGGGGAGGAGGGGAGAGTTAGAGACAAATCAAAAAATGTGTTAACTGAATGGTATGTGCTAAGAGATGGAATGAAGTCTGAGAGAGAGAAAGAATTAAACTCGACACCACTAAAGTGCACACACACCTACATGAACAGAAAAAAACATTTTGGTGAATAATGATTGGATTGAACCTTTATAACAAGGAAGACTAGAGATGATCCCATTAAATCCTTCATTAATTTGTGCAGATACAGGGTGAGATTGTTTGAGCGTGTTTTCCAATCCGCATCTCTCTCTCTCTCAAATCTAAAGAGATCCGTTTGAGCTGCCTTTTCTCCTTCTGTAAAATTAATGGAACCGTAGTACATATATGCTATTTGATAGTCAACACTATCACGAGGATGATGATGATTTTCATCTCAGAATTTCAAATTGATCTTCCTCCCTTTTCTTCCTTCCCCCCATTGAATTGTTGTGTGTGTACAGTGTACATGTTCTCTCTCTCTATGATTTAACTCGGATTCTGATTCTAGCTATAGAGTTTTTTAACCAATATCTTTGTATCTTGTGTCTACAAGTTTATAGAGAAGAAAGAGAGAGAGAGAGAAATGTTACATGTGGTTAAATGCTAAGATGAGAGAGCCATGCAATTACCAATATGTTTTTCACGAGGATAAAAAAAATATAAAAATTCATGGCCATGGTCATATGCAAATCAATAGCATGGACGGACACAAGGAGGAATGGACCATTCGATCATAATATCTACTCTAATCCCCTCTCTTTAAAATGTGAATACCAAAGAAATTTTTTTTAATACTCTCTTCCATCTCTTGTACAAATTCTACTACTACACACTCATAATACAGAAGAGAGTTTGCATATTTTTATATTCATTTTTGACTAAATTGTCTTGATATGTAAACTCTGGAAATTTATATAACATAAAAAAATAATATTATGGAATTGACTCTGTACACTCTATATCTCTCTCTCTAATAAAAAGGAGAAAGGGAGAAAGAAAAGAGTCAAAGAAGTTTCACTTTGAAATGACTTTTTGTCGTCAGTCCACCCAGAGAGATTTGTACAGTGTACTTATATGTGTATAGGTATTATGTAGATCTATAGAGACTCTCTCAGTGTCTCTGCATGTCCACTTAATTTAATATGATACAAGTTTTTTACATGTAAAAAGGTTAAAGGAGAATATTGAAAAAGAGTTGGGGTCTTTCTTTTGGTGAAGATTGTGAGGATTGTACATATAATATTTAAATGTATTGGGTATCTTTTAGAAGGGATAAAAATCTGCATGTAGTATCATGATGATGATGATCCGAGTAAAATATTCATTCGATATAATAATAATATAAAAAAACCACCCTGTAAGTGTAAGGTTGTACAGGTACGTAGTACATACGAGTAGTATTAAAGTAGTCAGTCACATAACACAAGTTCCACAACTTCATTTCAATTCATCCCCAACTCCCTGTCATTCACATTCACATTCACAACAAGATGAAGCACTTGTCCATCTTTATACTCTCCTCCCGTCCTCCATTCTCATCTCTCTCTCTCTTTCTCTCTCTCTCTCTATGCAAAGAGGAATTAAACAGGAATAGTAAATCAAAGGTTCCAATTTATCTACTTGGTGGGTATGTTTCATCCTATACCCCCACCATTCTCTCTCTCTATCTTTAACACACTCCCTGTATTCACCACACAAGAACAAGTCAAGTGAGTGGTTATATACCTTTGGATGGTTTGGAGAAGAAAAAAAAATTTGTACATGTAAATATTCTTTACATATTTATTCATAATGATAAGAGAAGAGAGGATGAGGATGGTGGTAGCTAAATATTTCAGACAATTTTTAAGTGTTAACCTGGTAGTAGTTTTTTTAGTGCTTCTGCTCTCTAGTGAGTCTAGGCTCAAGTCTAGGGTCCAAATATGTGAAACTTTTTCATCATCACAAGATGAGACCTACATCCTCCTGTAGAGATGATCCGTCTTTTTTTCTTACAGACTTTGTACTCGTACTTCTACTACAGAGTTACTCGTACATGTTAGCGTACTTATGGGTGTAGGTTACAAAGGTGTGTGTGTCTGTAGTTTTGCCGAGGGAGAAAGAGGTACATTTATTTTGATGATGTGTAGTGGTACTTGTATCCACACACAATACTCATCGTCAGTGTGCATACACAAAGTCACAAAAAAATGAACAACAAGAGGACCAAAGAGAGTACAGGTGAATCTTGTATTTAAGTTTGACTCTGTCCCTGGCTATTTAATACCTTGGACCCTTTTCATTTTTTAAAATGTCTGGCCCTAGCGGACTAGCCATTCCACTTGATTCTTCTGTATACTCAAACAGCCTAGAAATTATTACCTTTCTTGTGATCTCTTGTGTATGTAAACTTTTACTTTGTCATGAGAGGGGTATCATCATATATAGCTTCCGTCTCTCTCTCTCAGGTCTAGTACCCCTACAGTACAGAATTTTTGAGAAGCATTTTTTACTTATTTTCTCTCTCATTTTTATCTTCATTATATTCTCTATTGGGTCGGTCTCTCATTGTGTATGCATCTAACATGGATCATACATTGTCCACTGTATAAAAAACTGCGTACATGATGCCATCACTACACATTTCTCTCTCTCTCGTGTGTGTGTATTCATCAACAAACATCTCAAGAGTCGGGGTTTTTCTTCTCTTGAGCTCAAAATTTAATCCATAAATCAAAACTTTTTTCTCTCTCTCTTTCAGTTTCTTTTTACATATCAAATTTGTAGGGCCATACCATATTTATCAGCACATGGTGATATATAGTATAAAAACAGAATAAAAAAATATGGGAAAGGACATGTGTATCTGTATAAAAGTTATAGATGATGACAAAAAGTGTAGACTTTGTCATAGCATAAAATATTCTTTTAGAATTTTTTCAAATTATTTTCATATAACATTTCTTCCACACCACCAAACATGGACCAAAAAAGACAGGCCGGCTTCTATCTCTACACATAGACATACATAGAGAGAGAGAGAGAGACTGTATAACTTTTTGGGGACGAGAGAAAAAAAAACATTTTTGTGAAGATTTCAAACCCTCAACTCTCATAGTTTAATATTGTTGAAAAATCTAGAGAGAGAGAGAGAAGTAGAAGCTTGTTACTTTTTACACTAATCGTAAATAATAAATTCTTGCCTAAGACCAGGACTATATGCTTGTAAAGTAAAAGGAGAGAGAGAGAGAGAGAAAATTTATATATACAAAATGCAAGTTTTTCTGGCGTATGGGTGTGATTCCCATATTATTTATTTCATCTTGAGACTTGATTCTCTCTTCCCTTTGGTATTGGACGGTTGGGTAAAGTGTGCATTTATTTAATTAGTATTCATTGGAGTGATAGTTTTGCTGTAATTACTAAGCTGGTGGAGCTCTCCCCCTTAATACGAGACCTCGTAAATAAATTAGTGTATTAATTTTCATATTATCTCATCTTTTTCATATATCTGTATGTGTGTGTACACATACATTGTTCAATATCCAGTCCCTCCATTGTCAAAAAAGACCAATCTCCACAACTGGGAATACGGGTATTAGTTACATCTCAAAAATTAAATGCTCTACATGAAAAGAAAAATAATCATTACATTGCATACCTACACTCTCGAGGGTTTTGCCTTAAAAAAGCATTAACAGCGAAGCTTATGCAGAGCACTAAAATAGCATTAGGTAATGTTGTCATAACGCTTTCAAATTTCCAATTTTTAACGCTTTGTTAGTGCTAAACCTAATGCTATCATTTTTTCAAAATTTAGTGCTATTCTTTACAGCTTTAATGCTTTCAAAATTTATGAATTTGATGCTGCGCAAAATTGAATTGATTGCAAATATTAAAATAATTCATGAAGTAAATTTATTTTTATAGTACAAAAATGATGCAATAAGAATAAAAGATAAACTTTAAGTTTTAAATAAAATACAACATAAATTTAAAAATTCAATTGAAAAGGAGGCATGAATCAGGTCCAAATTAAAAAAGGAGGAAGTTTCAGTCAGCTCAACATTCTGTTAAAAAGAGAGTATGAGCCAGGTCAAAATCCGACTAAAACGATAGTTTGAGTCAGGTCAGAATCCGACTAACACGGTAGTATGAGCCAGGTCAAAATCCAATTACGAAGGGAGTATGAGTCAGGTCAAAATCCACTTCAAAACGGAGTGTAAGTCGAGACAAGATTTAGTGAAACGAGAGTATGAGTCAGGTCAAAATCTAGTTGAAAAGATTTTGAGTCAGGTCAAAATGAAATTTAAAAGGGTTTAAATAAAATAATGTTTAAAATGATTGGTAAAATAAATTGAATATTATTAATTATTATAATTTATTTTACCAAAATGAGCTTCAGATTAATTTGCTTTCATCGTGTCTTGTACCTCTTAAGTCCATGAAGGAAAACACTACAGTGTCCTTCTCTTCCATTGCGTATATCGTGAAGTGAACTTGATGTGACTCATACTGCTACATCTATTTGAGTCATACTACTTATTCGATTTGGCTCATACTACTTGTTCGATGTGGCTCATACTAGCACAGCAATTTGACTCATACTACTTACGCGATTTGGCTCATACTACTTGTACGATGTGGCTCATACTAGCACATCAATTTGACTCATACTACTTACGCGATTTGGCTCATACTACTTGTTTGATTTGGCTCATACTACTTGTTCGATGTGGCTCATACTACTTGTTCAATGTGGCTCATACTAGCACATCGATTTGATTCATACTACTTGTTCGATGTGGCTCACACTACCACATTGTCCTGGCTCATACTACCATTTTTGTTTGACTCTTACAACCATTTTGATTAAACAGAATACAATTTTGATTTGACTCATACTACTTGTTTGATCTGTTATCAGTACAAGGACAGAACAACTTATATTACTAAAAATAAATACTTTATTTGATAAGAACGGAATGATCTTAAAGTGAATTTATTATTGCAACAAATAACTTTAATTATTCATTACCGCCACATCATAAGCATTTTAAGCCTATTTTGTACTATGTTTAGTACAACAAAGATATTTTTACTGTTTTCATTTTTTTAATTGATGATGCTTTTTGTATGCTATCCTAATGCTATATGATATACCGGGAAAGCATTAGAAAACAAGCATTACCAAAGCACTAACACGGTTTTAATGTTGTCATAGTGCTCTGCCAAAATTTGTTAGTGCTTTTTTAATGCTAGGCCCTCGAGAGTGTTTATTTTACTTTTAACTCCCTTTCACATTTCATCTTTTAATGAAGTTTCTTGTCAAGACCTACTCTAAATTCTTTCCTTTTTATTCCTCTCTGCCATCTTCAACTTTCTAGCCATTTTTATTATACTTTTAAATGAGTACAGATATTCTATTGCTCATTGTACTCTGTCTTTTCATTGCATAATTTCAATTGAATTTTTATTCTTTATTTCTTAGTTCTACGCTTCATAAGTTTCTTTTTGTAGAGGAAGTAATTGCAATTAAATTAATTGATAATAGATAGATTGAGCAAAACGAAACTCGGAAATTAAATAATTCGAAGCTCCTCCTCCACCAATAGAATTTCATGCCGCGAATATCATACCTACAAGAAAAAAATAATTTTATTTTGTGAAA
>JAQIVZ010000994.1:0-43415 GCA_034700945.1 Arrhopalites spinosus | reverse complement strand
CTAGATGTAGAATTGAGAGCTCTACAAAGCTATAATTTTGGATTTTTTCTGATGCTTATAGTTTAGGCTGTAGGGGGTAGCAAAAGGTTATGTGCCACCCTGTACAGATGATCATCCTAAAAAATAAAGATGTACAAAGAATATTCTATTGTACATATTTATGCTATCGTCGAATTGATTTTCATTGCACACAGATTCAAAAACTATTTAGTGTACTGAGAGAGAGGGAGAGCCTTTGAAGGTTATATGAGGATCTGTAGTCCCTTGGAAAATAATATTAAACATGGCGTTATATGACAAAGACATGACACCCAACGAGAAATATTTATTTCCTACATCGATGTAGACTATATATGTACAGAGATGTACAGATGCATATGTAATAAATGACGTAGTGATGGGTTAGAGAGAGATGAAAGAAGAGGCTTTCTACTTGGACCACATTATTTGGTTGGTCCCTCTAAGAGCATCATCATCTGTATCTATATCTATTCCATCACCCCAGCACTTAAAACTTCAAACATACTTTTAAACAAGCCCTTATTTTACACTTGTACAACTCTCATCATACACATATGTACACACATCTTTTTTTATTATTATACGATGTACAATGTATATGACTCTTACTATTTTTTTCCAGGATTAGAGATATGTAAATACAATGTTTGTGATATAGAAGATCTTTATTCTTTATTGGTTAAGAGTTGTATACCTTCAACATTCACATTTGAATTCTTTTTTTTTACAACTGCATCATCAACATGAACTACCATCTTGAAAAAAAAGTCAAGACGAGAAAAGTAAATATTACACACATACGGAAACATAACACCTAAGCATGTACAGCTACAAAAATTTTGAAATCATCATAATCTTTATGTGATATAATACAGGGAGAGAGCATATACCTTACATTTTTACAAGAGACTAGCTAAAGATATAAACATGAGAACCATAAGTTCAGTTATTATGATGACCAGTATAAAACCTCACACTTTGTCTATCATTCATCCCTCCCCTTCATCGTTTTCTTATTCAATAAAAAAAGAGGGAAGATAGGATTGTATTTTATATTGACTCTTATAATTTTGTCCTTGTCTTTTAAAGATAAGAACCATCACTTTGGATGGACACTGCCCATCTTGTAATATAATGTACAACTTTTTATACTGGACGTTCCTCAAAAAATTGTTCATCAACCTCAACCCCTTACAGATACTCGTATATGATGACACAAAACGATGCAAAAATATTATCCTTAAAATTATTATGTGGTGTATAAAGTTACTACATTTTTTTACAACTAAATTTATCATACAAGTAAGTAACTACTGGTAAGCCATTTTTGTGTTTGCATATATATAAAAAAGAGTAAAAAAATAAGAGAATTTTTAAAACTGTCTAATTGTAAGTAATAAATAAATGTTTAAAGTAGAAGTAGTGTTTATTATGTGTGTACTAGTAATATGAAGGGAGATAAGACGCCAAGTTTGCATTTTATCATTTAAAGAATATGAACCGTCTAATGCATCTTTACACAGCTCGTTAATAAGACTCGCCAGGGTGATTATAAAAGTTAAATCTTTCATTTAACCCTCGTCTCTAATAAGCAACACAATTTACATATCTACTCCACAGTGGCTCATCCTTTTTTACTTGTATCTGTACAGACTGTGCACTTACTTGTTACATATAATGCCAAGCCAATGCTGTATGTATATTGTATTGGATATTAAATATACTCAAATTTTATTTTATTTTGCAGCTGTCAAACTGGTCCCTATCATTTAAAACTGAGAACTGAGCTAGCAAAATTATCCTTATGTTTTCCCTTTTGCTCTCCTATGATAAACAACTTGTATATAACTTTTGACTACTTGTTATAATGTCAAGAGAAAAAAAACAAGAACTGGAGAACAGATAAAGATAACAAGGTTGAGCAAAAATATGTTTATAAACTTTGTAAGTTGACTTGACTTGCATTCAAACATTTTTCAAAAAAATCTTTTCTCTATTGCTATTGTGTAATAGTACCCGCATACAGACACACACACATTGCAATATTTTTCTACAAAAAATGTAATGGTCCAAGTCCGTCCAAGCTAGAAGATTTGTAAGAGAAACAGAGAGAGAGAGAGAGAGAGAGAGAGAGAGAGCTTTTAAATTTGTGTACAAAGATTGCAATCCCCAAATGTATTGTTGATTTTTTTTCCAGACGATACAGAAGACAAGCTACAAAAGAACATGTATAATATATTACAAAATTTGCTATTGAAGAAATAGACAAAGATTTTTTGGGCGAAATTGACTACAGTGAACAATAAGAAAGTTTGAAATTTTCTTGACTGAGAGAGAGATATCAGGATAATACCATAAAATGAAAAATTATGACCTTGGACTATTAAAATTAATGAATAGATCCTCTCTCTAATAAATACATCTGCTACACATATAACCCTCCCTGACAGTAACGACTAGTCGATAGTCTCCTGTCAATAATTTCATAATAATATTATTTCTTTTTTCCAATAACTGATGTATATAAACTCCATTCAAACATTTGACCAGAAATGGACATAATCAGTAGTCAGAGACAGATATTACATAAATTTTGACAAAATATTGAACTTTTTTTTTACAAGTCACAAATCGAAAATGATTCTGAACAAGAACAAATTTCTCAATCAATTTCATGATAATAAATTGATCCTCTTTTTTAAAATGATTACATGTTACTCAATTGTTTATTGTCACTGTCAAAATAGTATATTATATATATACAGAGTGAACAGTAGACTTACTTCCCATGAATTTAATACTTTGAGGTCTGTGAATAATAAAAAGAAGAAAAATAGTCTAGTAAAATATTTAATTGATTTAGAGCTCAATTTACTCCTTCGTTTCTCACGCCTCTATTTGATTTCATCCATTCTCCATTCATTTTGATGGGAGGACAAAAAGAATGTATAATATTATGACTACCAAGAATAAGTCTTTTTTTATGTAATATAAATAATGTTGAAACTATTGTGAAATTGTATGACTAAAGATACACATTATTCATTGTACATAAGATTAGGTATACGTTAAGTGAGAATTGTAATAAGAATATTTGTTGTATATTTCATGTTAATTTTAATAACTCCAACAAAAATTAAAATTAAAGGCTCCTAACCTTTCACCGTTCCTGTCACGTACTCGTATGTGTCATGGGAAAATTGTATTTAAGTTGAGGAAATGATTTTTATGTTCTTTTTTTCTCTACAACAATAAAACCATATTAATTTAACCCAACTACATTAATTTACATAGGCAATAGGGACATTACAAATAAACAAATTAACGGAAGACTAAAGAGACGAGTACTATTACATAAAAAAAGAGGAAGCATGTTAAATGTTACAAAATAATTTTTTTTAAAACTCTCATAATCTTTTGCCAATGAAAAAAACCCACCCATATGTGTCTGTGTGTACGTTATATGTATTTAATATTTTCATTCTCTCCCTTGAGGCCTTGAGAGTTGACACCCTCCCAAAAATCCCCCCAAAAAAAGAGTCAAAGATGAAGAAGCAAAAAAAAAGTTTGGAGAGAAATATGCCATCTGGATTGGTACTATAATTACACACACACATGTAGTGTAACATGTAAGGAAACCCCCAAAATCACCCAATTCAAATTCTATATCCATCCGGCCATCCTTCAATAAATATACGGACACCGAGATATGGCACGCATCACCCCGAAAGACTGAACATGAACATGGAGGGTTGAAGGAAACACGGTCTTGTATGCTCTACGTTAATATTAAAAGGAGGATGGGGTTTGTATGAATTTTTATCCCTACCGCACACATAAACCAACAACCACCGCTGTATGTGTCATCCGATCTCTCTCGTTTCATCTTACGGTGTGTAGACTGTATAATGTACAAGTACAAAAATCTCTTGCCTCTCCTCCCAATAGACACATCACCATCCAAAATTGTATTATTTCCTATTGGCTCTACCATCAAAGTAAATGCTACAAACTTGACTCTGTCAACATTACATTTTATACTGGATCAAAACAACAAGGAAAAGTATTAAAATCCACACTGGAACTATCAACAATGTTGTAATGTTTTTGTTTTTTTCCTCTTGTTGTTTTCTTTTAGAGAAAAAAATAGGAAAAACATTATTTATTATTGTAGTACAATTTTTTTAAAAAAATATTGTAAAGACTTGCATTTGGAAAGTAATTCATGTGAAAGGAATGACTTTCCATGTTCTTGACTTTATCTGTATAGGAAATAAAACATGGAGAAAAAAGCAATTGGTTAAAGAAAATGTTTTGCTTCATCGCTTTCTTTTTTGTTAAAAAACTAAGGGGGGGGGGAAGACGTTTTTTTACATGCATGCAATCATTTTGAATTGCATTGAAAGAATGGGAATCAAAAATGTAAAATATGAGGGATTTTTTTAGTTCAAAGTCCACGGAAAATCCACGTTATGGAAATATCAATAATATTTTAACAAGAAAAGGAAATCAGTCTTCATTTAAATATCCTTGACTATAATTTTCTACATTATACAGACTACACATGGAGATGACAAGGAACAAGATTTTTGGTTTGTTTTTGAAATATAATTTTAAACTTGTGTATTCAAGTGACAAAATAAAGAAACGAGAGAGAGATTTTCTTTGGTGATGGAATAGGAATAGAATTTTGTAGAGTTCAAGATTCAAGAAGGAATAGTTTAAACTTAATCTTACAATTTACGATAAGAGGTTTTCTCTCTCTCTCTCTTTCAAGATTCAGGAGCACGTGCCGCTCGTATGTATTAGTATCATCTCCCCCTATAAATACTACTTTATCAAAGGTTCAAGGTACAATTGGAGCCTCTCTCTCTCTCTCTTGTTTAAAATTCAATCCTCGCTTTGCCTTCAACTGAATCAACTGTTCATCTTTATTTTTCATTAAATTGTTTTCTACTGTACAGATTTCTAATGTTGTCAACACGAGCAATTTTTGTTGTGGTGTGGGGTGTAAACAATTTTATTTATATTCAAAAAATAATTCTGTCAACGATTACTCAAAACCAAAAAAATGCTTTATTTTTTTTCAAAACCATTCGTTTGCTCACATCATTAATTTTATGGCCTTTACTCTAAAGATTATCATGCTTATCAGGTTGAGTGATTTCGATTTTCAGGTTGACACATGTTACAGTGTACAAAGTTTGAACAAGTAAAAAAAAATTCGGAGGATTGATTGGCTTAACTGCTACCGCTACCTGCTCCTTTATCAAAAGGGAGACCCCCTCAATTTTTTTTATTGTCCAAAACTTAAAATCAAAGTGTACAGAAGGGAGGGGAGCATGTGGCTGAAAATATAATACGTGTACATTGTACACTGTACAATACAACACTCAAAGAATACGGGGCCGGGTCTTTTTCACTTGATTTCCGAAAACGGAATAAAAAAAATAAAAGGGTTGTAAATAGGCCTGTATTTTATATAGTGGGAGGGGGGATGCTACCGAATGTGGGGAACTCTTTATGTGTTTTCCATAAAATTTCACAATGATTATCCCACAATAAAAACCTCCCCGTAATCATCCAATCAGCAAATGATTCATATAATATTGGACAAAAAAATAGTAGTATTATTTTATACACTTTACCCTTGTAAAATTTACCTTTTGGACATGACATTACTTTATCAATAATTCCACAATTGTACACTGTACACATAAAGTCCAAGTTCATGGTTGAAAGGTGAGGTGCAGCAGGTAGGACTCCAAGAGGAGTGAGGGAGATTATCACAAATTGAGATGTAAACTTTACGACGTACTTTACAAATTGCTCATATTTGTATCAAGTCCCATATACTTCTGTGTACACTTTGTATCGCATCGTATAAAAAGAAAGCGACACCAAGTATGTACACCCCACAAAATTATTGATGATGGGACCGAAATTTTCCTCAAAAAAAAAGAGCCAACTTTCATACATTTCTACATATATTTATTATGGAAAAGTCTCTATGAAAAACTTACACATATAAGCTAAACTACATATAACTGTAATTTTTACCTATATAAGTTTTCCAAAAAGAAATAAAAAATTCATCAGATATTGATTTCCAATTTTCTCTTAAACTATACCTTTCTTTCTCTCATGTTATTTATTTACCTGTCATATAGAAAGTTTCCAAGTTCAAAGGCAAGGGAAAAAAAGAGAAGGGTAATTTCCATGAAAGAAATCGATCCAAAGTCTTCTTCTCAATGTCAAACCATAACCACAATATTTCTCTCTCTTCATTTTTTTTATTTCTCTCCATAAAATTATTCAAGCCTCCCTTTTACAAATAGTTAAATTTTATTCTTTATCATGTCTATGCCAATCCATCACGTTACGCATCCTTAATATGGAACTAAATTGTTTTGATGAAAATGTAGTGCCAAAAAATTAAATTGAACTGCGTAAAGTTCTTCAAGTAATATTTACCATGTGTACATATTTCTGCATAGGTAACTAATTGACTAATTTGTATTTGTATGAGAACGAGAAAATATTGCATGAACTAAACTTATTTGTACAGTTTAAATAACTAATGACAGACAAGTAGAAAAACAAGAGTCATAAATTTCATTAACTATTGTGCCTCTACACACAATTAGATGGCTCACTTGTTTGTGTTGACATGTTTGAATATATGAATCGATCAAGAGTAAGGTACCTTTCATAAATTCACAATTCAAAAAGCGTTGCATCCGGTACAATTTAGCCCTCCCTCCATTTGTATAAAATAATAAATTTATAAAAATAGATGGGCATAAAATCCATATTAGCTTGCTGTATAATTCATTTGTGTCTCGTCTCGACACTCGTTTTCCTGAATGTATGACAGATCCGAATATTTTCTCTCTCTCTCTCTCTCTGTCAAATGCTCAAACCACTTTGAATCAACTTTTACGAACAATATTCTTGAGGATGCATTGACACCTTCATCCTTCTTGAAAATATTGAATTGAAAAAAAAATCTTTTTTTATATTTTTATTTTATCCAGCTTATAAACTTTTTTCCCCTCCCTTTGAGATTTGGATAATATTATCGAGAGAATGTGTATGTGTATCTGTACAGATACACAAAAGTAAAATAAAGTTGCTGAATCATCCTCCATTCTTTAAAAAGAAATATCTTGTCTCGCGTGTGCCTTCCATTTAACCCAACACATGGAGAGAAAGAGAGTGGAAGAATATTTTCTATACATGAAATATTATATAGAGTTTTAAGTATACAACTAAAATATTCTTATCTTCTTACCAAAAATATCCCTCTACCTCTTAAATATACAGCCAAAGCTTACCAATATGCAATCTACATTGTACAATAGTTGCAGTGGCTTACCAATATCTCTGTAGGGAGAAGCGTATAAAAAACGTAAATCTGTATGTGAATAAAATATATATATAAGACATATATATATGAATTCAAGGAGCTAAGGGAACCACCATCCATAATCCGAGTGTTATGTGTATGTCATTTTTTCTTAGATGCACATGTCTTTGTTATTTTGGATATATATAGTACATAGTATGTGCAGTCTGCAGTGATGCACAAAAAAGTTTGTTGATTATGCAACTACATCCACTCAAGTCTTTGGCTCACATGTGCTTGCTAAAGACCAAGGTAAATATTTCAGGATAGTACTCGGGTACATAGGAGAGAATGGACACACACACATGTTAGTGGTTCCTTTGACAAGGAAGATGAAGAATGGCTTTAGTTTTCTGGTTGTTCATCCCTTCTTCTGGAAAGGTCATATCTCTTGTTGCTATATTTCTTTTTTTATCATAATATCCACATCCTAAAGTAACTTTGTATCGAATATCGAAACAACGTGGCCCTCTCTCTCTCTCTTCCTGTCCTCTCTCGCACTTGCACAACATGAACTAATCATATCATCATAAGTAACATGTACTATATACTGTAAGCAGAGTCTACCAATTCTTTTTGGTTTAAACTTTAAAGTTTGACGTCTGCACGTGTACAATTGTGGAGTGTAAGGATACACATCAACGTGTTCTTTACAGATTTGGATATATTCATAAGAAAATGTGGAGTGAGGGAGAGAGAGAGGATGGAAAAATAGGGAAATGTTTCTTTTAGAGGATCATAAAATGTGCACCATGCCACTTCCGCTTTACTACCTCCAACTACTACAGATACAACAGTAGCCTCTATAGAGTATCTGTTCAGAAGATACTCTTGAGACATCTTTTGCCACGTTTATTTTTTGCCCAGGGGATCAAATGAACGGACGGAGATGGCCGTAGACTAAAATACAATGCAACAGAGATGAATAGGCGGACAAGTCAAAAGGTAGTACACACACCATCTTCACGTTTTGGTATTGCACACTCAACTTTTTTCTTGCCACCGTAACCCTACATTTACTCTTCTTCTAAAACTTTAAACACAACAAGTCCATTATCATCCTTGCATATCTCTTCAGTCTCCTTATACACATGTACGTTGCCATTAGTACAGAGATACAGATACATGAAAATAAGGGGAAGAGATGAATACTCAAAGGAGAATAAATTTTTAGTCCTCTCCTACAAAAAGAAAAAAAGATTTTTTTTGGACTACTTTTCTCCATGTAATGCATATCTCTCGTTTATTAAGAGGAGGGAGTACAATTACTTTGTACAGTGCCTGCATATTTCAGGAAGGGATGACAAGCAAGTTTTGAACTTAAAAATGGGGAGCACGTGTCTTTGGTCTGAGATATAGATATAACGTAAAAATATTGTCAAGAGAATTAGAGATACAAGAAAAATAATACCGTCTCAAGAACATGTGCGAGAGGGGCCCTTGAAATTTAAGCATGGAGGCATGGAGGTATTAGCCACGACTCAAACAACATGATCAACCCGAGTAGCACCTGGCGTGTGCCCAAAATGACGACCAAGACCAAGACGATGAAAAGAAGAAAAGGGAACCCACAGAAAACTAAAAACTACGTCAACATCAACATCCTACTTTTAAGGTACCCCTCTAAGGTTTTTTCCTTCTTATTATGATAACCAATATGAAAAACATGTGCAATAACCTCCAGACCATGTACATGTCACTACCAGCTCTAGACTTTAGTACTAAACTTATTATTTGTTGTGAAGGAGGAATAGCGGGATCTAGTGTATTATCACCTCTAGGAAAAAAGTCTCGTGCTCATAATAAAGTTGTTACTCTTTCCAAAACGACCATGTAAAATATCCCACATAAAATTGTATTGGATTCAATTCTCTACAAACCCAAATTTGTTGTATACAACCACCCACAACCAAAAGAGGATTAACATGAAAGTCAAAAGAGAGGGAAAAAAATTATTTTGGTGCAATGGCCTCTTAAACAAAATTAAATTTCTGAGGGATACGACAGCAATAGGAAATAACAAGAAGGAACAAAAAAAAATATTGGAGTTGACGACAACCAAAAAAAAAGTTTTATTTTTTTCTTCCGACTTTTCATCTGTCACATACGCAAAAAAAGACTGAGCTTACTGTACACAAGAGAAAGAGAGAGAGAGAGGAAATCAAATTGTAATTTTAGCTTTTTCTTGCCATTATACACGTATGACTACATCCTCCTATTCATTTTGTCGTCTCCATAAGAATGTTGTGTGATGACAAGGAAAAGATGATGTTGCTTGGAGGGATGAACTTAAATTAAATGGAACTGGTTAAATTTGTGCTGAGGATGAAAGAAAACTTGAAGCTATTAGCTCCAACCAGAGTTTTGAGTGATCCCAAGAAAAATAAATGTCTTAATCTGTCTCCACAGATACACTTGCCCCCCTTCATCTGTACATAAGGAAATGGCCAAGTTGTTTCTGGAGTTGGAGAGAATTAGAAAAAGTTGATGGTTGAACTTGTGTTGCTTCGTAAAAAAAGAGAGTCATAATTAAAGTCAAAATCAACCATGTACATATACCTGTATTAATATAAAGTACGAGAGAGAGATCTGTACAACCAAGCTAATATTAGTGTATCTCAACCCTCCTCCTACGCATCCTAAAGTGCAAAAGATATTGACAAAGGTATTACAAAGAGAGAGAGAGAGAAAATGGAATCGGGTTGTGCCGGTAGCTACTCATCGACTCACTACACTACCCGCTACGCTCAATCCTTAGCAACCCCTAAGTAAAAAGATATGCACTATGCAGTTGAGTAGAAACAAAGTTTTTTGAAAGTTTGTGTGGATGTGCCTTCCTGGTTGGGGTTTGCTTTTAGTGGTGATTCATCTCATCTTCTACCTCATCCCCCTCTTTCTTGTCTACCTCCGCCTCCTCTTTTGCCTTCACCAAATAATGGAGTTGCAATCTGAAATGCAGAACGAGGAACGATGAAAAAACACCGGTCGGAGGGAGTACGGGAGCCTTTTCCTATTCTTCGTTCATCAACTCAAGATGTAAGATAAAGTTGAGCAGCTGCTCCTTTCAAGGTGTTTGTCTTTCTTTCCCTTTAATACCATTTTCCCTTTTTCTTACCCCCAAAAATCTCTCTCTCTCTCTTATGTATTTCTGTACAACTGTACACACACTCTCTCTCTTGTTATAATGTTTCCCCATGGTATTCCATTGGTGGTTAGTTTTGATATGGAAAATGACAAGCCATGGCGTAGCCCAATGTATTCTTGTTAGGGTACTACTGGAAATGAGAGAGAGAGAGAGAGTCTAGACAAAAATACGAGGGGGTATTTAATATTACATTTAAACTGAGGCAAAACTAACACACACAAGAGGAAAACGCATCTCCATACCAAGTCCAAACCTACTCCCCCTCACTCCTTGAATTTCCTTTTCATTTTTAAGAAGGGCACACAAGGGTACGGAGAGGCAAACACAATGGTTTTTTTTCAAGATGGCAAGGTGCTTGCTCTTGCTTTGCTCTATGTCAGTGTATGTACAACTACAATAAATGGATTGCCAGCTGATTCCAATTTTCTTGTTATTCATCTCATTTTTCTGGCTCATGTCGTCTTTGACTGTAAAGGACAAAAGATGGTTAGATTTTTCTTGTCATCATAGTCTTGTTGTTGTCAAATTTCTTTTTTTTTTCCTTTTTGGTAATCTTCTGGAGACGACGTGGACATGAGCGGCTGTTGTGAGACACCCTCATAATTAAATAGAGAGAATATACACCTGCCAATCCCCACTAATCGACCCCAAGTGAAAATCACTTGCACACACAATACTTAGAAGATTCTTATCTCTATATTTTTACAATGAAGCTTGGTTTAGGTCACAGCTTGACTTTTTCAATTTAATGCAACTTGCAAGGCTACAATTGTCTTATCTTCATTACCCTCATAGATATAGGTAATTTTTTTTTTTCAGGGGTGACTTTTTAACTTACACAACTACTAGTTACCACCCACAAAGATAATTGTACTTTTCTCCAATTTAATTCAATTATAATCTCCATTTTACTGTACTTTCCCCACTAGAAAATAAATTCTCTGTAATAAAATAGAGATTATTTTTGTAGAATGAAACTATTATGATTTATTTCTATCCCAAAAGATGAATTGATATAAAAAGAGCCATAAGAAACAGGAGAGAACGCACGTGCTCATTTAAATTACAAAATAATATTTGAGTAAAAGGCACAAAAGCTTTTGAAAATTTTCAAGAAGGAAATCAGTAGCAGGAGGAGCAGGCGTTATTTTTTCGTGAGCAAAAAAAAAAAGATAAAAAAATGTAAAGTGAGGGTGGATTTAATTTCATCCATATTACACACAAAAGGTACACAAGTTCATGGGCCACACATTCTCTCCCTGCATTTAAAACACGTCAAATTGATGCTCCCTCCACTTATTCCTCCAATTTCCCTTTAAGGTGTGTGTGTGTACTGTGTGTAGACAGCTGAAATCAAAAGGCTTGTCAATGTCACCGACATTTTCAGTCTGCTCCACTTGAGAGTTTCCTAGTATAGAAAAGGAGCCACAGCCACACACACACACAGAAAAAAAGGAATACGAGGCACTTTTGATACTTGATATGTACTGTCTAACAATATTGTACGACTACGAGTACATTGTACAACACCAGCTAATGCTAAATACATCACACCTGCCATACATTTTAACTCGTTTTCTCCTCATCTGAAATAATCAAGTTAAACGTTACGACTACCTATGAGTCCTAAACTTGATTAATTAAATGTAGAGAGTCAGACTTTATATAAAATTATAGGCTAGTACGAGGGCATACATGGCAATTCTTTTTTAATGTGTAATGATGCTGAAATTTATTACAACTTTGAATAGTGCAGTTGCACTATAATCCTCCTGGTGCATTAGAGATAGAGGGAAAAAAAGAAGCACTTTTGGTAGGCTCATTAATCACATTGGTGTTCTTCTACTAAAACCAATTTTCTTCCGCCGTCTTCCTCTTCAACATTTTCTCTTTTCTCCTCCTTCCTTTCCGTCTTCCTTTTTCCTTCTTCAAGACTCAAGTTGAAATGTATCAAGGTCCCAAGCGTCAAATCTCAGTCTCAGTTTCCCTCTTAAATTGCTCCCTCCTTTTTTTCTTCTAAGCTCAAGTATTCTTAATAGCTCCAGCTATTTTTTTTTCTGTATCCTTACTTTTATTTTCTTAAAGTTCATTCCTCTCTCTATCTGTATCTGTACAGATTGAGATTGTCTATAAGTATTTTCCCTGTACTGTCTAACTTGTACCATACATAGAGTGGAGTGTAGAGTCTTTCTGTGGTTTTCTTCTATTCATTTTAGTACCACGATTATATGTATTATGCATAAACCTCCCCTCCCGGCCTCCCTCCTTTCTCCCTCCCCCTCTACTTTCTTCCCTTCATCTTTTCTCTTTTAAAGACGTTGAAAATTTTAAGAGAGAAAATCTTCCAAAAACAAGGTCTGAACCAAGGAAACCTCCTCTCTCTCTTTGAGAAGACGTTGACGATGATACACGCTAAAGTTATTCGTAGATTTCGTGAATCTCAATAATAAAGGAATGTCTTTTCCATTCTAAAACATGCGTAAGGTAGCGTACGAGTACAGTGTGGGCACACGCATAGTGTAGTTCATACATTATAATAATTTAGAGTACTTTTGTACAGTTACATGTACACAATGTATCAAAAAAGTATCTCTCGACAGTCGACTGTAACATTTTGCAGAAATGCATACAAAAATCAAGGATTTTTATCCAAAACCATAGCAGAAAAAAAGACAGGGAGAACAAATACAAGGAGAAGATGCATCTGTACTGATCACAAGCCGTTCAAGATGTAAATCTGAAATCGAACACTTAAGATGGGAAACGAGATAAAAAAAGAGAAGAAATGAGCAAGAAATCTCAAGAATCTTTTTTTTCCCTTTTTCTTGTCTCAAAAAAAAGGGAAACGCCTGGCTTGATTCTTGACTTCTTGAGCTTGAGCCCCACGATCAATTTCAAGTTTCTGTCTCAAAAAAATAAGAGTACTCCCTCCCTGCTAATATCTGTAGTTTGTGCTTGTGTAGTCTCTCTTCTGTCTGTCCGGTTCTCTATTTCAAATTCATCGGTTTTTTTGGCGAAAAAAACTAGGCAATGATCTTCTCCATAGTTTTTGGAGTCTATACTTGTGAATTGGAATTCAAAAATGGAGAAAAGGAAGCAATTGATGTTTTTCATGCCTCGTCAAAGTTGTGTAACTTTTTTCTCCTCATCATGGCTGGCAAGAAAAAAAAAGAAACGGGAACATGTAAAACTTTTCTCTATAGTTTCAACTCTGTACTTTTAAAAAGAAGACGTTCCAAACAAGACATTTTATTTCCTCGTTAGTTTATTTACCAGACAAAAATTTCTCAAGTACATGGGCTCCTCTCTCTCTCTCTCTCTCTCTCTCAACACAAATAAACTGCATAACTCTCTTGGATATTTTTGCATGGCATTGCAGAGAGAGAGAGAGAGAGAAAATGGGAAAGTTTGTGGAAGGGCAAAATATGTGAGTGTATTGTGTACATATTTAGTAAAAACCCCTTTAGATTTTCCACGTGGATAGAGAAGCAGAAGCATTGCATATCTCCTTTCAAGATCAAACATTTCCTGTCCTGGCATTGGCATTGCAACAAACTGCACCTTGTCTCAACGTAACATCGAACTGCACCTTTGGAACCTTCCAACATGCAACTCTCTTCCAGAGTACGAGTCCAAGTAGATACTTGAACAAAAAAAAACTCTCCTTCTTCAAGTCTTCAAGTTTTGATTGTGAATTCCCCGGCAAATTATACTGTGAACGGATTGGAAACTTAAATAGTCAAGTTAAAGTCAAACAAACATCTTAGAATACATGTACATGCTATAGATACACAGTCTACCTTCCATACAATTTAGTTCGTCTCTCTCTCTCTTGTTGAATGTGGACTCTTGTGGTAAATACACTTGAATTTTCTTGACGACTAACGAACCATGGAGATCTATTTCTAATACTGAACAAGTGAAGCGAAATGTGAGGGTTTATTTTTATCCACAGAGTTAGTTAGCCTTTTTCTATAGAAGAGGGGCTATGGGGGGACTATGACTATTAGGACAAATGCGAACGTCAAAATCTTTTGTGGACATTGATGTAGAGAGAGAGAGAAAGAGTTAAAAGTTGAAGATGGTGTGCTCGAGTCATAATACTAATAGTAAAGACTAACAGCTATTGAATTTGTTCTTAACATTCAAACACTAAAGAGCTTTCCTTCCACTTCATGTCCTTTCATTTACTTTACCCCATAAGCAATAATCATAATCGTTACTCTTCCTCCTTTCCCCTTTTTTTTCTTCAATCTTCAAACTCCTTTACATTTATCCTGCGTAGGCTAGTCACTACGCACCTCTGATGCTGTGTAGAAATTAACTACACAAAATTCTCATGCTTTCCCCATTTTCTCTTTTCTTTTAGTGGATGAGAAAGATTAAATAACATTAAATTTAAATGTGTCAAATAGGTCAGCTAATTGAAGGTGGGGGTAGGGATTAAAATTTGAATTTTTTTGATGTTGCCAATCAACTTGTCTATTGTCATAATAAGGGACATGTGCTCATATCTGTAATGACACTTAGTCCCCTACTCCCCTACTGTGGCAATTGTTAGCTGTACATTACAATTATATGAGTAATTTGGAATGAATTGTTATCCAAAGAATTATATTTTTGATAAGTATTACGTATACTATGTATTATATACATATTGACTATAATGACTTTTAATTGTCCGCATATGCTTTCTTTTTTTTAAAGGTCACAAAAAAACTTTACAATAAGCCATTGTGTGAGTAATACAAATATACAAACAGAATTTTCTGATGTAAAAAACATGGAGAACGTGTCATGAAAATTATGAAAAAAAACGATGCATATGCTTTGGATTTTTTTTAAAAAATGAGACAATTTATGCTTAATATTCAATTAAAGTTCTATGCAATTGATATGCAATTCAAGAGATAATTGAGGAGACTAATTAAATAATTAAAATTAATTTTAGTCTTACCGTAGTCAGGCTATCCAATTCAGCAAGCCAGGTATCCAACATGGCATTTGAGTCACGACCACCTGGTTTAGAATTTGCCATATCTTCACCGTCAGACTCATCCGATCCGCTCTCATATGATTTTGTTTCTTCTTCCATTTTTAATTAATGTACAAAAAAATTTGTCACTTGACCTGTAATCAAAAACAAAGGCCAATTTTTATTTTCGAACTATTTAATTTTCCAAATTTTTTGTCTTGACTCTTGACTTGACTAAATTTTAATTTAAACTGCCACACTTTACACTTTGTCACTTGAATATGAGTAGAAAATAAACAATTAATATTTAATCAACCAAATTTCAACTTATTTTTCAGAACAAAGAAGAGTTTATCTTGACAAATTCATTTTTTTTAAATATAAGAAAATGATAAAAGTGAGGACTAGAATAATAATAAATAGATAAAAATATAAAATGCAACTGCCACTATCTAGTAAAAAAAGTCACAGAACTCAGAGAGAACACAAAAAAATTGAACTATCCTCCTGCATTAATATGAAACACTGTGTGGGTTTTTCCCTCGTTACTCCTTTCCATATAAAATGAACGTTAGACACGCAATTGAGGAGAGGAGCGACGAAAGTTGAATTAATGAGTGACTGACTGCGTGCTTTTATGTACAAGTCAATGGAAAATTCAGCGGCCATGCATTATTTATGTCTCATATTTTATATATTTCATATAATATTAGGTACAAGTTTATACAAAAACCAAAACCCAAAAAAATGAATTTTTTTCATGCAACACATCACACATACACGAGTACTCACCCAATGCACGCAATTTCTTGACGTTGACATTCAAAAAACTGGTCAAAAAAATGGAGAAATGCATGAGTAAAAAAGAATTGATTAAATATAATGGAACATTTAATTTAATTGACTACCAGTCGGCACACTATACTACTACTTTGCAAATTATAGGGTAGTGGAGCTAATAAAGTTGTAAATTATTTTTTTTGCTGAAATGCAAATTTTGCAAAAATAATTAATAGCACTATCACTCTCACTAGTATTTAATTTTGCACAAAATTTTAAATAGAAAAAAAAACTACAACACTGTCAAATTTAAGAGGATGCTGACTAAGGTTAAGAATCAAGTGTAGGCACAATTTTTTTTTCTGAAACCAGACGTCATTAAATTTAAAATTGGTGTCAAAAAATAAAAACCACAAGAATCAGACTAAATTGCATATTTAATTTACTTAACACTTCACTCCTACCCTCACAAAAAAACTAAATTGAGGTGTTTATGTACAATGATGGAATTACCGGTTTGCAAAAAAATGGAGGTGAAACAGAAATAAAAAAAACAATATTAAATATTATTATTCTGCAAAAATGTACGGAATTTTACACTTTTTTAACCCTATTTTTGTACACTTTATCCTCGTCCTCAAAAAAAATATTTTGTAAACTCATTCAACATTTACTTTGGTTGTGTGAGCCGTTGACAAAAAAAAATGTGCAGAAATTTCTTTGCCAACCATTAAAAATATACTTTTGCTACTAAACAAACACAGGGAGTACAGTTTTTTTGCAGTGCATCGACTGCATCTCTTTTGAGGATTGTTGACAAAAAAATAAAAAGAGAATTTTTGGCTTATCTAATCATTCAAGCATTTGGCGAATGTCAATACAAATAGTAG
The DNA here is from genome assembly GCA_034700945.1 of Arrhopalites spinosus. Classification (NCBI taxonomy): domain Eukaryota; kingdom Metazoa; phylum Arthropoda; class Collembola; order Symphypleona; family Arrhopalitidae; genus Arrhopalites; species Arrhopalites spinosus. Next base: position 26,196 of record JAQIVZ010000994.1, on the reverse strand, counting down.
TGTGCAAACTTGTGTGTGTCATTTCATTCAAATAATTTTATCACGTCATCTCCATACAATCTACAAATCTTAACATCCTCTCTCTCTCTTTTGTGGTAGTCATTAGCCAAGTTTTTAATTATGGGACAATAGACTTTTAACATTGTCATAACATAAGACATGACAGTATTTCATGGAGCATGACTATTATTTAATTTTAGTTTGTGTTTTTTAACTCCTTTTTGCACACTGCCCATGTATAATTATTTTTGCAAAACATTCTTTTCTTTTTTCTTTATCACAATTATCTTAGAGATAATTGCAACGGTAAAAGAATGAAATGATTAACCTTAACCCTCCAAAAATTTAATTAAAGGGGAAATGAATATTTTTGTGACAAATGACAAATATTCATGAATAATTATAATACATGTTGACACACTAGCCAAAAATATTAATTGTTAATCAAGAATAAAGTTTCCTTGAAAAAAATAGTTTTTTTTTGTAGATTATGAAACGTTAGCTAAACTTAAATTATGATAAATATTTCCTGCATAAAAAAAGTTTTAAATTCTTTTAAGCTCTTCCAGATGTTTCCTCTACTTTTTTTGTGTACAACTAACATATGAAATGAATGAACATAAACAGTACACAAAAGTTGAGTTTATGTTGACGACTGACGAGTTTCTTGTTACTTGATTAAATTAATGGATTTAAAAAAAAAGTTTCTTTTTTTTGCATTAAATAAATAATATCAAAATATACTCCTCAATGTTAAGTGTTACAGTAAAGTTTAATGGTTCAAAGAAAACAATTTTGAGGATTGTCATGAAATTCATGTTTTTATGTTTTCATTTTTTTTACAACTCCTTCCGTAACAAAATATCAAAACATGAAATATGAAAAAAACAACATACTTTTTGTTACAATGTTTAATATGTACTTTAGTAGTGCAATACTCGTGCAAATATTTGGATTGTATTTTAACACGCAGACTTCCCCTCTCTCTCTCCTGTATCTCTCAATTTTAATATTATATGACATGTTGAGAATATATAACTTTACACCATTTAAAAAAGTGTAACTTTATTAGCCCTATACCTTTTCTTGTAAAAATATTTGCAAAAAACTGAAATATTTTCGCGGAATTTGTATTTAAAATTGTATGAATTATTTGCAAGTAAAATGTAACGTTTACTGTCATAATATGTATTGTACAATACAGATACAACAAAATCTCTGTTTTTTTACAGTGTATGCAAATAAGTTGAGATAATCCATCAATCCCACTTCCTGTTATTCTCTCTCTCCAACGGCTGTGCAAATATTATATCTGTATTGTATATGGCAAAAAAATAAATGGTCACATGTTTTAACGTATCTTGTTATTTTATTCATATCGATAGACTTTGATGAATCATTTCCGTACTCTCTCTCTCTTTTGATAAAATATAAACAAACTACTTGATATTTGACCATTTAACTAGAGTAGAGAGGGTACAAAAAACATTAGGAAATAGCGATAACTATAATTAGATTTATTTTAATTAAATTATAGGTTTCAATTTCATCTCAAAGTAGTATTAATGTCAAAAAATTCAATTTTCTACCTTTTTCAAATTCTATTTTTTCATCGTTGGAGTGAAAACCATTAAGTCCAGCGTTACCGATACTTGCCTCAGACTTTTAAATGAACTCTTTAGGGCTATGTTCGTCCATGCATGAGAAAGAGAGAGAGAGAGAGTCGTCTCTGTGTAAACTTTTTGCTTTTGCATGCAATTCGCAAACCAAACGGATATCAAATTTCCTATTTCCTCTCTCTCTCTCTCTCTCTCTAGTGTAGACACACTACACAAACCGTCCATTAAAGACAAGTTTGGCACTGTACAAGTTCCATGTCTTACATGTGACTGTACTTGGATAATTACTACTTTCAAGAGACCAACTATCAAAACTAGTAAACTGTCAGTGGTTGGTTTTCTAATCAAATTTAAACTTAATCAAATATAAATGAATGTACTTTCCATCCACTTTAATGGCCAAAGATTCAAACTTTTAGTCTCTCTACTTTTTCTTTGTACAAAAAAATAAGGTCAAAAAAAAAGTTTCGGAACAAAGAAAAGTTAAATGCGGAGAATGGAGAAGACAAAAGAGAGTAGAAAATTGACTAAAAAAAGAAACTGGAATAAAGTAAAAATACTCAATATTCAAAACATCAAGTCAATAAACTGTCAAGTCAATTTATTACAAAAGGAAAGTTTAATCTTGTCTAGAGTCAAGTGGGTCGAGTTACAAAATAAACCAAATTTTTCACCTCCTCCATTTTCATTTATTTCCATACAAGTACAAGAGTTTTAACATTTGACCATAATGTATCTGTACTTTTAGCGTAATAGAATACTTTGCGGAAAAAGACAAAAAAATTTACATAATAATAATATTAGTAATATTCATCATAAAAACTAATGGCTCAATTCCAAAGTTCTCAATTTAATTTTCCACAATGGGCAGTCCTAAAAAATATTGTGCATATAAATAATACTTGTACAGTGTACAAATGTAGAGAGACTAGTACAAGATCTGTACAAGTAAAATAAAATGCAAAAAACCAATCTCAATGTTAGTCCCCCCTCTTGTACTGATATTGCATGCAAATTGACCCCCAATGTTATTTTCAAAAAGAGAGTCACGTAACGAAAGAAAAACTTAATTTAACCCAGTTCCTACTCGAACATTCCACACAAATTTCTCTACATGTAAAATAACTCGTGCTAAGAATCCATGTGCCAAGTTGACAAGTTTCTTTTGTACATGGTATGACAGACTAAAGAGCTTGCAAATAACTTGGGAAGGAATAATGAAAAGTCATTTCGATTTTACAGAAAATGTTTTGTCAACGCAGTTTCCTCCCTCTGAGAATTTTTTATTAATAAGCTAAAAATTCACGACCACGTCTACAGGGTGACCATTTTATATTTCCTGTGTAATAATCTTTCATCCTTCATTTTCTCCTTTGTAAAATAGAAATGAGAAGAAGAAGGATTGTAGTCCCATGTACACGTTCACGTTCATTTTCTTGATATATTATGTATTAAATAATTCTGCCCCTTTGTATGTAACATGGACATGGAATTATTTTGTGAAATTTGAGGACCAATGCAAATTTCAATGGCCAACGTATTATTATCGTTGAGTGCCAAATATTGTAAACGTGGAATTTATCCTGGAAAATGGAATGACTGTACATTTATGTACATTTCCTTTTATTTAATGTACACCAAATTAACATTAACTATTCTCCCCCATTTTCAGTCCCTTGTGTGTTAGTTAGTCTATATGTCAAAATTTCAGAGAATTTCTCTGTGTAATTATTATGTCAATAGTACAAAACTGACTTGTGAGTGAACGTCAAAATTTGAACGTTGTGCAAAATTCTCCTCTACATTTCATTTTATCCAGTCTCGTGTCATAAACACAAGAGCAATGAATTATTTTCTGCAAGGAATTATGACCTGCAAAAAAATTGCCAATCAAAAATATACGGCCTCGTTATGATAGAACTGTGAATGTGATATAAATAAATTATTGTGCGCAGAACGTTTTCTATAAAATATCTGTAAAATTATTTTATTTTATTCTCCTCCATTTATCTTACATTTAATTAATTAATTTCACAGTTAAAAATAACTATATTTATTACCACTGCCACAGTATCTAGCAGTGTTTTTAGAATGTGATAAATGTCCTCCAAAATTTTCATTAAATACCCGTAAACTACCTACACATGCGAATCCTCACCTCCTCAGTCAGGAGGTGAGGACCTAACATGGGCAAAAATGTTGGCTGAATCAGCCTAAAAGCCATAATGCAAAAAAAAAGAATTCAACAACACAATCCCATAACTTACAGTTAACACGAAAAATGTCTGTAAAAGTGTACAAAGGTCAGTTCACTGCACCTCCACTGTCCTGTCTACCGTTTCAATTTTACGAGATAGTCCATTAGTTAATGTAAAAAATGGTGTTAGAGTGGATTGGATTTTTTTTTAAAAAAAATGTCCTTGAATTTTTCTAAAACCTTTATGTGTTTTAATATCCGTACATTTTCACTGAAAGCTTTTCTTTTTGTGGCTATTTGCCATTTTTGTGTCATTTCCTCTTTTCTATTCTTCTCCATTTTTAGTTCCCTACTTTTAGTGTTGTGCGATGGAATCGACATTGAATTAATAAAATATTGACATGCTATTAATTCCTAATTCAATTGTGAAAGATAATAAATGAGACAAAATTGTGGCCATAATGGTCAATATTTGAGACAAGACAAACACAAAAATGATGAACCACAAAACCTGGAAAAATATTTTAACATTGACCAACTCCAGAGGGTGGAGGCCTCAAGGTATAAATTTAACCTGGACCCCATTCCCTGTATTAAGAACGAGGCTGGAGAATAAACATGGAGGAAAAATAGTGAAAATAATATTATTATTTATTTTGTCAAACAATATATAACAAAAAACCACTGACCGTGAAAATAGCAATTTGACCTCAAATTGACATTAGAGAAAACTCTCCCGACAAAGAAAACGACGCCCAATATTTTTTTATAAAAAATTCTACGCAAAAGAAAAGTTACTTTGTACTAATCGTAACTAGCTATAGCTATTATGTATGAGTATCAAAGAGATATTTTTTTGAGAGCTGTCAAAATATTACAAGAAAAAATGAGCCTACACTTGTAACGTTATTAAACATGTTCAATAAAAATGACACTCTAAATCATTCATGGATTTAAAAATGACATTTCCATCTTCTTTTTTTCAACCAATTTGAGTCTTTTCCAAAAGACACTCAACGTCCCACTTTTCTTGTTCAAAGTTATAACTTGCAAGGCCTTCTCAAATGTATAATATGAGTAGCAAGACATAAAATTGGCAAAATTCTTTTTGCCTATGTCTCTTGTGCTAAAATCCTTTGAGCTTTTATATTGCCAAGCTCAAAATATTGGAAAAAAAAGAAAAAAGGTTTTTTTTTCTTTTGAACAAGATTTTGACAAGCAAAAAAAATTGTTACATATTTACGATTATGTAAGAAAATAATAATTTTTATTGGCGTATTAAAAATCTCACTTGAGTTTTCTCCTCATTACTTATGAGATGACTACAATATGTATACATATATGTATTTATGATTTATAGCATGCTTAACAATTTTTATTTGAGTAAAAATGATGAAAAGTCTTTTGCCTTTTGGTACAATTTTGAAAATATTAAATACCACAAGGAATTAGGAGAGAGAGCACCAATTTACGTGCTAAAAGGTCTCTCAATTTTTGACTCTGACCCATAATGGGAAATAAAAAGGACAATAAACGTTTTGACACGAGAAGCCATTTGCTCGTAAAATGGTTCACGGGAGGACAATGCATGTGCAAAATTAATGGCACAGAGAGAGAGAGACAGAGAGGGTCGTGGAAGAGGACAAATAGCAAAAAGTGCCTACAAGAGAAATATATCATTCTATTTATATATCAAAGAACAAGAGAATTCTGGATCACAGCGTCTTTCCTTTATCTGTTCTGGACAACAATAGAATCTCGTTAGTGCCCATGTTTTCTATTTCTAGTCAGCCTACTGTTCCAGTCAGATAGACACAGAGAGAGAGAGACCGAGTCACACCACAAGTATTTTTTTCTTCGGAGAAGGAGAGAGAGAGAGAGACAATAATACAAAAAAGAACAAGAAATCAAACTGGAGGCCATTCACCAATCTCTATAAAAAAAATCCCACACATGACTCCACACAAAAGGAACCAAAGGATCCTCTTTCACTGTAAATACAAATAGACAAAGACGCCACAACATGAAAGATAGAGGAATAAAAACATTTTTTATAACAACTTCCAAGTCCGGATTTTCCATTCATCATTTTTTTCTACACACACACAAGCCGTCAAATCAACCGAAATAAAAAAAACTAGAGTCAAGTCATTCATACTGAAAATAAAGTTTCTCTACTAAAAAATACTAAAAATAACCGAGACGGTAATAAACTGACCTATGTATTTCAGTATATTTCCATTATGTCTCTTTTTCAAAAAAAATATCATTTATTTTTGTCAATCTGTCATGGCTCATCGCTCTTGTTTCTTATTTTTCAAATGCAAAAATAAATTGACAACTTTCTACATAAAAAAGAGGGCCACATGCATCATCATCTTCGTCGTACTTTCACTCTAATGCTCTAATGAGAATTGGGAGACGGTCAAAAGAGAATTGTGATTGTCGACAATTTTATAGTAAATTGTACATGATTATAACTGCATTGTCAACTCTCTCTCTCTCTCTCTCTAGTCAAAAAATATGATATGCAAATATTTATTCCAAAATTCCCAATTTTATTTGACAACAACAATAAAAATGAATTTGAATTTGAGAGGAGGGAAAAAAGAAAATAAACGAAAATATTATCAATAGAAAATGGATACATTGACAAAATGTGCATTTTGTGAATAAAAGAGAATAAAAAGGGAGAGAGAAGAAAAAATAATATTCATGTGAGCGGAAAGCTTTTAAAAAATTAAGGAAAAAAAATAAATGCCGCATAATGTTATAAAATGTCTCTTTTTATTGGTCCATGTAACGTTAGTAAGTGCACGATCATGCTGTCACTCTCATTTTTTTATCCATATAAAAATTCCTTTTCTCCAAAGTGCACAACTGAATTTTTTAACCCGTCGACAAAAATCTAAAATGTAAACCCGCTGTGTCTCCCAACAGTCAGCTGCTTACAGTCTCACATGCTTCATATCACATGTGATGGAGATGGGGGGAGTATTAGTTTACATTTTGCATATGGATATGCACACACACATGTACATGTACCTGTAGTTTGCATAAAAAAAAAGTTTACAAATTTCTCTTGAATCAAATCAAAAGATCGACTTTATCCTTGTCGCCCAACTTTTGTATGCAAAAATTGAAACAAGAAATTCCAATTGCCATTTTCACCGGTAAAAAAAAGATGAGAAAAGAGACCAAACTTTTTATTTTATTTCTCAACTTTTTTTTACTCCTTCAAATATCTACTGGAATTGGCAAACTCTTGAGAAAAAAAAGAATCATAATTTTTTACTCTTTTTTTGCTCTGGATATATAACTGATATGCCCAATATTCTTTTGACTCAAAAAAATTGTATCTGTACAGACAGAGATGTGTGTTTACCTTTAAAGATAGAGATGGGGAGGATGAGACAATTTTTTTGGCTCTAAAAATCTGCCAACCCTCTCTCTCTCACTTCCGTTAGTCTCTGTCAACAGCTCAGCATGTGTTGATTATAGAGAAGAAAAGCACGACATATTCTCACATATACAGATTCACTTGCACAAAAATTTCAATTTGAATTGACTTGACATATAACTTTGCACGAAAAAAAATCTCCAACACAAAATTTACAATGTGTATTTTGTCTTAGATAAAAACTTTAAGAACTTGTGTGTGTGTCTTGTTTCAAGTTTGTCTTGCCATGTAAAAATTATTCATTCCTGTATAAACTTTTCAAGTGACTTTTTTCCTGTACATGTAATTGGTGTACATGTACAATGTGCAATGTTGAATGTTTAGAAAAATTTGAAGAAATATTTCACGGGTCAAAGTCAAGAAAGACAAACATTTGGTGATGGGATGTTTATAAATATAAAAATGTTCAAAAATATTTTTTTCCCCTGGTACAAACTACTAACTTGTATGCAGTTTCACCTTGTCGACGAGGCAGTGCAGCGTAATGGTCATAGAACTAAGAAAAATCTTTTGGCCAACTTTATTTTTTCTTTGAAGACTTTCTTTGACTCCACTTCCTCTTTCCTCTGTGTGTGTGTGTGAGAGAGAGGGAGTCAAAACTATGTAAAATAGTCAAAGTTTTTAATCTGTTTTCAATTCGGATTAGTACGTTCAGCACGTGCCGTCCCGGCCGTGCAATTTTCTATTATCAAAAAGAAAAAACTTTTTTTCCACTGGAGGTGGATGAAGCACTTTTTTCACTAAAAACCCTTTCTGCCTCCCTTCCAAAAAAGTCTTTACATACAAGTGTGCGTATATATAATGAAATTGAGGAGACAGTTTTGACTTTGAACTTGGTCTTGGTCTTGAAACTTTATTTTTTGCCAAAAAAAGCTTGAGGCCTCCCAAAAGTAGAAATGAGTTAGCGATTAGAATAAAACTCTCTCTCTAAGAGAGAGAGAGAAGTGAAAAGTGTACTTAAGACACAGTCCAAAGATTCAAGAGAAAATGACGAAGGCAAGGATAACCAAGGAAACCCGATTAGTCATTTCACCAACCCCCTAAAAACACTCAAACCCGCACTTTCTAATGTCTAGTTTAAGAGTCCAAGAGGGTACATATATTTATAAGGAAATGTCTCGTGTGAGACACACTAGAGCTCCTGTTTTAAGGCTTGTGACTTGCCCAAGCGAACCGAATTGGTTGAAAATTCCCTTATTTTCTACACACACACACACTGAACGGAATTAGAGAGAGAACAGTCACAGCGATGGAATTGTTCCCAGGTTCACGAGTTGACTAGCACTGAGCACTCAAGCACTTGCTGTAGCCGAGTAAAGTCTGAGCGAGGAAAAAGACTGAGTTGGTGTACAAAAAGTGTTTTCACCATGTAAGAGAGAGAGAGAGGGGGGATACACACAAGAACCAGAACCAAACTCACGTTTTTCCTATGAATGTGCTGCGCCATGGAAAAGGCTCTTATCATAATATCAACTTGTATCTCAAAATGCTTCCTCCCTTTTTACTATCACCCGTACGACTGTACTGTGTTCCCGTACTAAATATACGAGACGTTCTTCTATTCTCCTGCAATATTTTTTATGCGCAAACTTATTCCAATTTTCTCCTCTTCTCATCTCCCGCACTTCTTCAACTCTCCCTTTATCGTTATGTTTATCGCCTGCATAACTTCTCGACCATGGGCACACCACCACTAGTACTAGGCAAGTACAGAGACCATCAACTATTTTTATTTTACTCCTCTTTTTTGCATCTCACTGCACAACAACATTCTGTCAAATTGCTCAAAAATGTACACATCTCTATATAGTCAAAACTACTCAAATTGAGGCACAGGCGGTGAAATGGAGTGCAGATTACTTTTTTTTAAAAAAAGTTTATCATTCCACCTCATTCATGTCATTCAAATATATGAAACAGTACTTTTTTGTATTGTACACACACACACACAAGAGGGAATAGACAATTTAGTTGATTGAAAAATGTTTTTTATTTAATTCCCTTTCTCTTGTGGCTCAGTGTAAAAAATGTTGAAATTTGTTTTGGTAGTAAACTTTTTTTAGTGGGGATGGCAAATTAGAATAATTATAGATAAAAGTTTTGGACGCAGAAAATAGAGTCCATTTTACTCTACAGATAAAATTAATTATGTCACTCAATCCACTCTTGGGGCTATTGAATATCAGTGAAAATTTATTAATGAAAATTGTACAAGAAGACTCATTCTCACTTTGACTGTATGGACTAGTAGACAGAAAAGACTTGAGTGGAGAACAGACTGAGAGAGTCATTGAAAGAGAGTCTGATGAAATGAACCACAGGATTCGTATCGGGGAAAGATATGAGTTTTAATATAAATTATAGAGAGAGAGAGAGGATGACAATAGAATTTAATACTTGTCATATTATTAGCCACACATCCAGAATATTTATGCATTATATTTTGTAATGATCATAAATACATGTATAATGATTCTCTATTTATGTTGATATAAGAATCAGTCAAAAGAGGTTTAAAACTTGAACACGTGCTTTGTATTTATATAAATTATTAATATATATGTAAAACAATGCAGTCACTCGCTCATTCTAATAGTTGGACTTTATTTGAGGGTTGTGTAGCTCGTAGCTGTAAAAGGAAGTTTCCTCTTGATATAACTCGTATCATGGAGGATTGAGGTTCTTCGCCTCCTTCTTCCCTGCTTACGCATGAAACAACAACAAATTGTGGATTGTGGTTTTCTCCCTCCTCCTCTTCTCTCTATCTTCATAATTACAAATACGAAATAAATAAAAAAACCGTATTTGCCATTGCCATTGCTGTCAAGGAAGGCAGAACTGTTGATAAATTATTTTATTTTATTTCTTGTATTAATTTAAACTTGAAAGACTAGTCTGTAGCTTGAATAAGGGATGCTCCATGCTCGATATTTGTGAAAATTCAACACAATTATGTCATGTTCAGTTGTTGTTTTTTTTTGTTTTTAAAATTTAAGCAATAACGCATCTCTCTCTCTCTCTAACTGCGTCATCCCACGCAATATTTCACTTTTAAAAAATTTGATCAGAGAGAGAGACAGAAAAATGGAGTAATTTACTCTGAAATACAGTTTTTCGAGGGGGACGATTGTACAAAAAAATATTCGAGTCAAATTTCATTAAAGAATTCATATTATTTGGAGAGAGCAGGTACTCGTTGGATTGAGTACGTCCCAACGTGAACGTGAACGTGTTCAAGTAGGACCCTTTTGAATGGGATGATTGAGCCAATACATATATATATGTACATGAATGTTACGAGTACCATGTGTGTTTGGATTCTATTATTTTTTTTCAATGGAAATAATAATAATATATTCTAGACAATTCAACAACAGCCGTCTAAATGTCTTGCAGGCATAAGGCAGTGTGTGATATAACAGATGACAATGATTTTCAAGCACCAATTTTCTATACACAAGTAAAATTACCGGAGCAATTCAACTATATTATACATATATTGATACTATGGATGACTGAGTGCCTCATTTTTTTCCCCATCTAATTTATCAAGTACAATCACCAAAGAGACAATTCAGTCATTATACAGAGTAGTAGTACATTTGTAATAATAAAACAAAAAATAATACAATTTTATTATATTTTTTGGTGTCATCTCCAACATGAGTAGCACTACATGTACAGAACAACTACAGAAAAATAATATAGGCTAGTCATACACTGGAGTGGGGCTATGGCTAAGCATTGATAATTTAAAGAATTCTTTCCCTCTCTCAAATTGACAGGCTGACAAACATACAAAATATGAAACACGATGACAAGACGAGATGATGATGAAACGATGTACGAGTACAATAAACTGTAGGAAGAATATTTACATGGATTTTAATACACTGGACTCTGGACCACAAGGATTTTAAATCAAGAGCTACATATTTTATAATTTGTATATTATTATGTAGATATACATTATATGCATTATAAAAAATAGAAAAGATAATATGAAAGATATTTTGGTAACATACTTTGTGTGTGTCGATTGAAATTCCAACTTCCTCTTGTAAGACTTGACTGAGAGAGACAAATGATTAATTTTGACTGGATCCAACAGCTTGACTCTTCCTAGTATTAGAGATTAAATGTTGGAGCTTCATCACTTCACTTGTTTTCTTCGAGTCAATTCCTGGCACAAAAAAATAATATTAAAATTATTATTTATTAATTTTCAAGTCTTTAAAGTTTTATCCAGGAGTTGTTTAATAAATTCACAATATTTTATTAGTAACACGACACGACACTGTGTATATTATTTTAAACACCTTTTACATTTTAACCTCTTTAACTACACCTATAATGTAATACTCAATTTAATTTTTGTAATCACTAGAAACGCAGACAGTACGAGTTAAATACTAAATGTTTACACTAACTATGATTATGGTTAGTATTTTTTATGCATTGGGACTGATTTGTGTCAGTCTCTTTTGCCTTTTTTGCTTACTGAACTACTGAAACTGGAAACTGGGTTAAGAACTAAACTAAACAAAAAAAGTTTTAAAGATTTTCTATGTACACAGAATCAAAGAGTTTGTTGTAAACTTTTTTTTGGTTTTTCACACACACAAAATTATACAAAGTGTAAATTTGCAATTTTGAGAATTTAATTAAAATATCCTGTGGTTTCTGGTAATATTAAAGCCCACCATGGCAAACTGTATTCAATTTTATGATAAAGCATATTTACTACTCATCTGATAACTCTTTGAACTTTTTGTATGGAGAGCCTTATGTTGAAAATTTTAAGCTTAATTAATTACTCCAGATGCTACGAGTAGCTCTAACACAACAAAACACATATAGAGACAAATAAGGACATAAGCTCAAAACTATCCTCATGGCTTTTTAATAAAAATGATGACAAGTTTTTGTCTCTCTGTGCCATGGCCATGTCAGGTCAGGATGGTAAATATCTGGATTTAATTAACCAAAACTAGTACTTAATCTTTTTTTAAATACGAGCAAATATTTTCATCTCTCTCTCTCTCGTAAACGCAGTCATGATAATAATAATTAATTATTATGTGATAAACTTTGAATCTCTCTCTCTCTCTCTAGCATGCAGAAGTCAGCTGTTAAAAATTGAGATGATATGACCCAAATAATTTTTTTGATGCACATTTAATTAATTAAATTGAAACTTTTTATTTTAAATTTTATTACGTAATCTGTCATCAAAGTCATGGAGTTTTTAATTTTAATAAAGTGATGACTAAGAAACTAATAAAAATAATTAACTTTTCTAGAAATAAATAATATTATAATTAACCAATAGTTAATTCTAAGAAATTTAGTTTCCTCAATTAAATTTCTGCTAAATAATTAAAACTTATTAGTTGACACGCTGAGTGTTAAATTAAATGATTACAAAATCATAAAAATTTAACACCCATTACTCAACATTAACATTGGTCATGTGGTGGTGCTCAAGACTATTTTTGGTTAAAAATAGTCAGTGTTAAAAAAATGAAACCAAAAAAAGAGAATGACGTCAGCAAAAAGCTACAAACTACATAAAAACTACAATTCTTTTTTTTGTCTGACGTAATAGAAATGTTAGCGAACTTGTTGAATTAATTTTACAAAATATTGTGCACACTAAAAAAACTAAACTTATTGCATTTAAATATCATGTTGAGAAGTTAAACCCGTGATTTTGCATATAATTTTTTAGATGAGGTCATGCTGTAAAATGAGAGAGAAAGTTTGCACAATAATTTAGCCCAAATTAATTTTTTTAAACCGTACATAATATTTTGCCAATGTCAATCATTTTCTTGACTCATAAAATAAAAATGTACTCGTATCTTCACAAGTACAAGTTGAAAGAGATGTCATGAGTCATGATGAATAAAAATTCGCAAAAAAAGAAGTTTTACATCTGTATCAATTTTTTTATCCATTTTCTAAAGAGACAGACAAAGAAGACAGCTGTTGATTTTATTCGAAAGAGTGAAATGACGAGTTGAGACGTCAAGTGAAGCGAGACGGCCAAACTGAAAATTTGCGAAATTGCCACATCCGTTGCAGTACTTGTAAAAGTCTAAATTAAGCCCAAGACACAAAAAACTGACTTTGCTTATCTGTACAGTCAAAGAAGGAAGCCAATTGGTTGCTTAGACACAGAACTAGAGAGAGAGAGAGTCCCCATAAATTCAACTCTGTCTGTCTCCTCACAAAAAAAGGAAGAAAACCCGTCAGACTAATCTTGTCTATAATTGTCTATTCAGTTGAAAATGTACCCCAAAAAAATATCCACCATTTTGCTGGTACCCAGAAACCGCAAGAAAATAGTTAGAAAAAATTGTGTAATAGAATATTGAATTAAAAAGACTTTAAGTTTCTCAGGCCAAAGGCACTTGAGTCTGAGTCATTTCCTCACGGTCACCACCGCCATCAAAAAAGATAATTGATTGACATTTTAAAATCGATGATGTGGTAGAAGAATAATAAATAGTTATGAAATTAGTATTCTTCTCCGAGAGAGGATCAAGGATCAATCCCTCAAAAAATGAGAAGGGATATAAAATTTATGAATTACGTGTCATGCCCTTGCCCCACTGCTTCATTGTTTATTATTATTTCCTCCAATCTTCTCCCCCCTCCCCTCTCTCTCTCCATGAGAATTATCTGGGAGGCTATCCCATCAAATGCTCGTTATGATGATACTACACAACATACAAGTTGGTCAAAAAATTTTGTGTATTTTTAAATCTTTGCAATGTATGGTCATACGTTACAATTCCCATCTTTGTTTAAAATTTTTGAATGTTGCTTACTCATCCAATCTTTGTTATGAAAACCTGCAGATGAAGATGAGCTTTATTTTGGACACTTGCATTTATTCCAAGCAAAAACTAAACTTCCCTATTCCCTCCCAATGAGTTTAATGATTTTTTTGAATAGCTTTTCCGCTAAAATCTTTATAAAATAAAAAAAAATTGAGAATTGGAATTGAGATTAAGATTGACAATACAAAAAACGGAAGGAGGCCTTTTTATTATCCAAGCGTAAATGTATCATGAAGTTAAACTCAACCATAAGAAAAAAAATAAAAGAATTGAGAATACTGTACTTCCATTAGATACGTTGAATATAATCAAAGATGAAGAAAAAAAACATTTTTATAATGAAATACATTCTGAAATTTACTCTCTGGTACCTTCTTTTTTATTCTCATGTGGAACCAACAAAAAAAACGTTTTGTCCTGTATTTTTCTATATAAAAAAAAGTTTCATGGGATATGGACTCCCTGGACATTTCCACAGTCTGATTAGCCCCATAAATATTTCACAAGGAGTGTACACTGTGTAGTACAGTGTACTCGTACAATGTTTATAATTTAAATGTGTACATGCTGTAAATTACAGGGAAGATTTCCAAGTATAACTTTATTTACGGTAATTATTTCATTATGTTTAAACTTTTTGACTTGAAAAGGAACCAAAACCGAAAAAGTGCCTTATGTCTCATGAAATTAAATCTCATAAAAAAAGAATAGAACACATAAAATTCCAATATCTTTAACATTAGAAGAAACCAATTGTCATACATAAAAAAGATGGACCATTCAAAAAAAACCATGGGGTTGGTTACCCTTCCGATTTTTTTTCATTAGCCTTTAACGAGAAGGTGGTTTTTTTTTCATTGGTTGATTCCGTGTCGTCTCTAAGTTTTAACACTTGAGTCACGCTCCAAGTCTAAATTAGGAATTTTCCATGGCTCCGCTAACCTAACCGCTAAACTAACGTTGTTAAACTCGTCAAATTCCCCTTTTTTTATACCAACGAGCATTACAAACTTCTATGCATACAAGTCATACAACTCACAAGTCAGTATGTACACAGAGAGGCCATGGGGCAATCAAAATCGTATTCATCGTTCATGGGTCCTGAGGTGCCAACACATACGTTTCCTATTAACAATATGCACATTCTTTTAACTAGAAACTTGATAGGTAGTTTGATACTGGTTACTTTGATTAGTAGTGGGTAGAAGTGTGCATTTAAATTAAACTTCAAGTGTATGTACATATTTTTTTTAGCCTCCTGTTAAATAGTCTAGACAGAGAGAGAGAGAGAGAGAGAGAGAGAGAGAGACTTGTAAGAAAAGTCAAAGTCCAATTAGTAGAGAAAGCAAATGGTGTAGAATACAAAAACGAAATTCGTGACAAGGAGACTTTCTTCAGTCCATATGTACAGTCATAGCCCCCTCCCCCTCCCCATGTGTTTTCCTCTGTCGTCAGAATGAAAGTGAAAGCACACTTAAACTTTCTACTTTTACAAGGCTTTGACTCTCCTTTCAATTTTCATTGTTCTATATATGTAAAATACTCCCTCCAAAGTATTTAAGTCACAGCGAGTCCTAACACGAGTTTTGACTAATCTTGAATAAATTTATCGTTTATTATTCACAGAGAAAAGTTAGGCGTAATTTTTTCTAAAGATGGTGGACTGAGTATCTGTAGAAGAGAATATTAATTAAATTTACATAATTATTATTATTATTTTCGGAGCACACGTTTTCTACTTTAGTAAAATATGAAAAAAGTATTTTCAAGTTCATGTTCTTAATGTTGAACTTGACTAATAAAATTGAGTTTTAATACAAAGAGAGGGGGAAACTGGACGTGGAAAGTGAAAATCAGCTACTGGAGAAATGGCCTTAGACTATTTAAGGAAAGGAGAAGACCAAAAAGAGTCAAATGAATTAAATAAACTGGAATTCAACTCGCACTTTAATGGATTTCCCTGCCACATAAATTTCCTTTGGGAATTATACTAATTGCTCTCCTACAGATAGTCAACTTTACATTAGTTGCTTTTGGTTTTACACATCCAAAAATTCTACTAGTGCTGTATCCCTCTCACACATACACACGGGGAGAAAAGACAAATAGAAATAGAAAATCGTTTGTTTACATTTTACGTAATTTTGTACACATACAAAGAGAGAGAGAGATAAAATAAATACAAAGAGAGAGAAATTTATGTTGAATATAATTATTAAGTCATTGTGATCTATTTTCTACTTGAAAAAATATAATAAGATTATTTCTTACTTTTACTGAAAGGGATTTCCCCAATTGAGGAATTGGGGAAAACCCCTCAAACTTTTTTTTTGGCTACATATGGAGAATGTAGGGATATAGTACAAAAAGTACAATAAATAGAAAATTTCAGATTCATCAAGCACGGAGATGGAGAAAGCCAGGAGGAGGGCTGAGTCATCACTTTTGTGTATGTACACCCTCAAAGAGAAAAGTACAAGTAAAGCTCACTTATTCCAATAGGTTACACAAGAAAGTTTGAAGCATTATAGTGGATACGAGTATCATGGCATGCATTCATACACACTGTGTGTCTAGAGAACACAGTAGAGTGCATACTATTGATTTTCGGGTCTTTCCCGTGACTAATCTCCGTCCAACTGCATACATACACTCACACACACACAGCCTCAAAGAGGGAGAGGGAGGGGGTAAGAGAGAGAGGGAGGGAGGATGTACGTAAAATGCGTTATATTATTACTTACACAGTGTTAGAACTTTTCAGTCAGTAGCGTACAAAAACTACGGTAAGTTGAAGGAGATACAAGACCATTTCCAAAGGTATGTATTATATAGAGTTGTACAAATTGAGAAAGAGAGAGAAAGTGACTTGTTTCTTTTATTGGTTTAGTTACTAGGTACATCCAAACGTAACGTGGGGAAGGATGAGTCATCATGAGAGAGAGAGAGAGAGAGGAAAGCCAATGTTTTTTCTCTTCTTCCTTCTTCTCCTTCAATTTATTATTACTATCATTATCATACACAACCGTCTTCCACTTTACTCGGGAAATTACTATTACAGACTCTCTCTGTAAAAAACTACAGCTTAAATGTTAAGTCTTGTACAATGGCGGCCTTGATTGTAAAGTGTAAAGACAAGTGCAAAAAAAACTGTAATCGTTACAGCTGATATCTTTATTTTATATGGATATTACAACAGTACATGTAATTTAAATATAAGTTGTATTAAATCTATGTGGACTACAATTATTGTAATGTTAATAAGATTGCAAAAACAGGGGGATGGTTAGATTGCACCTAGTCTAACGTCTCTAGCAAAAAAAATTTGTCGGCTTTGACTTGCACGCCCCAACTCACTTTTAGTTAAATCTCAATGTATTCTTAATTAGGAAATACGAGCTGTCTCATTCTCATCTTCTCGTACTAGTTTCCAATCATCATCATCACAGAGAGAGAGAGAGAGACGAACGACCCTCTACATCATCCGCCTCTGTACTCATGTACAAAGTACAAAAATGACCCCACTCCTTGTCCTGCCATAACATGACTTGGTAGACAGCTGTAGAGAGAGAGAGACAAACTTTTCACATTGATTCGTCAGCCAAGCCTCCACGATCATTTCCTTGGTTAGGAAAAAGGAGGATAATTATACATTTTCTAGTTTTGGGGATGACGACCAACATGCAAGAGAGAGAGAGAGAGGGGATAGTTCCATATGGTACATGCATCAACTAATCCAATAAAATAGCCATATTCCATTTTTCTATCCCAACTTTATTTACTTTTCTATAGTCTCATCTCTCTCCTATAATGACAACGAGTTTACCATATGAATGTCAATGTAACTACACACACACACAATAGTGGGGGTCAATACCCAATTTTTGTCGAGTTGTTAACAAGTGAGATTTACAATGTCAAAGTGAACGTGTTAATTTTGTATTACATTTTGTAAAAGTAAGAATAATTGCAATACTGACGATGAGGACTTTCCCTAAGGGCTCTTTGAAATATTCTTTCTTTTTTTTCATACACATTTCCTAAGGGAAAAGGGAATCTCTGTACTCGGCAGGAATTATAATCCAATACATTTTTTTTAGTAGAACTCTAGGGGCTATAAAATCTAATATAGACATTGTACAAAAAATATTGACAGATCTGTATGTACAGAGTCTGTACTACAGACGCAATTGTATAAAATGGAGGATGAAATTTACAAGTGAGATTTTTTGAACACAATGACATAAAAAATTCATTGTGTAACCTCTCTTGACACATTTGATTGTGTATCAAGGATATTGACACGATATTAAAAATAGTTCAATATAGTTCATTAGGTAAATTTTGCATGTTTAAAATTTGAAAATGGGTTAATGGAGTCGACTATATGTCTAATGTGGAAATGAAGGAGAGAGAGAGAGGATTGTGTAATATAATACACATGGAATAGAGATTGGAGGGGGAAGAGGGTAATAATCTGGGTTAAAATCACCTACCCTTCTTTTCACCCCCTCAATCCTGTCCGTCGTTAACCGAATAGCACAACCGGGTTCTCTAGTAACCAGAAATAGGCACATGGGGTGAACGAGATAATTTTACAATCAATAACAAACTTTTTTTTCTTATTTTCTCACCACGCCTTTCTTTTACAATAAAAAAAACTCCTTATCAAAATTCATGAAAATAAAAAACAATAAAATTCATTTTTCAAACTAATATTTTCAACCCCCATCAAAATTCTCAAATATTTTCAATGTCAATGATATAAAATTGATGGTGTCCATTATTTAAATTCTTGACTCAAAACAAAGTCAAATAACAATTTTTAAAAAATTATTTAATCCTCCCCACAAAATTACATACAACCATATACAGAAATTTTATATTTTATACACATCAACCATGTTGATTCAACGTCTCAACATGTACCTACATAGACATAGGTACTTGTGTAAAAATGTAGGTTATTCATTTTAGGAAAAAAAAACAATAATGTCCAAAAAAACCCAAAGATATTGGATACTCTAAAGGTAAGTTAATTGACAGTTAAAAATGACCAAGTTGTAAAAGATATTTGTTGAACCCTTTTAAACTGATTACCCCCAAGATGGAAAAGGAGTTTTGGAGGGAGGAGGGGAATTTCATTTGTGAAAATAAAAAAAAGAGTGGATACTATTTAACATATATAGAGTCTTACATAACATTAAACAAGACACTTGGCGTCCTCCTCACCAAATCAGTAAACTGTGGTTACACTTGTACTCACTGACTTACTTGCCAAAGCCAAACACAAAAAAGAATTCTGTCTTTGTCTCCACCCAGACGCTGAGAGAGTCTCAGCGCGTGTATAAATTTATATCCGTAAAATACACCAAGTCTCTGTATTTATTGTTCAAGACAAGGAGAAGAAGAGGAGGAGATGTGCATTAAATTTAACGAATACAAATTGATAAATTGTATATAAATACTTTTTATTATATAAAAAAAAGAGCTTATACAAATACTAAATACATTTTTGTATCTGTATATTATTATTATACTCACACAAAATTTCTAAGAACATGAACATTGGTCATTGTATATAAAAAAGTGCACAATCAATCTCACTATAAAAATCCCCTCCCTCATCGAGCTACAGTCTGTGATGGAGAGCATTCGTCAAAACATTTCTACATAAATGATACCCACTAAAGTTTATAGTTGTAAACGACGTCTCTCTCTCTCTCTCTCTCTCTGGACAAGATGTTCCAATATGATAGAAAATGAGGGAAATCAATAGGGCAGTGGACTCATTTACTATCGTCTTTGGGCATTACTTTTTAAACACAAATTTTATTGTTCCTTCCATCCATGCTCAAAATCTATGTTAGAGATGTTGAAATGAAAACATATAATTCGGTCACAAAGACCCCCCATTAAATTTACTCATGGACCCCAAAAAAGACGAAAGTAAGTCAACGTTTTCTCTCTTTCTCTCTCCTTGTCCAAAATAAATGAAGAGAGAATCCTTAGACTCCAGGACTCTAGTCAGAGGGAGAAAAGTCCTTTTGAGATGTTAAATGAAAACTTGGAGCTTGGAAAGAATTGGCACAAAGCTCTAGAAAATACGAAATCTCTCCTATATAAATGTACTAGAGTCAATAACCAACAAAAAGAAGAAGAGACCTCTCAAATACCAAACCACCAATTAAATTCCTTTTTCCCATTTAGGTCAATTCCCAGAATCTCTCTTGTACAAAAAAAATTGTACTCTATATTTCGCTTTTCTTCTAAAACATAAATAACTTCAAAGACATTGTACAGATTCTGGACTCTCTCTCTCTCACTAAAAATTTTCCATTTGCAAAATTCCAAGCCTTTCAAAGTCAAAAATGAAATTTCAGCTATTTTGTCGTCCTCTACTAAAAAGCTTCTATGTTGACTGCAATGTAAGCACTATGAAAGGGGACAAGTCTTTTGATAAGTTTGTACATTTTTTGTTTGTAATATTTGCACGCAGTACAATTTTATTTTTTTGTCCTCTGTACACAATCTCTTTTATTTTGTCCACTTTGACTTTAACTTCCTCTCTCTCTCTCTCTCTCTCAAGAGAATTTTTGCAAAATGAAAATGACTGTGTTAAATTTTAATGATGAAATGCCACTGTTTAGTACAATTCCATAGAAAAAAAGATAAATTAAATAGTAAAAGTCTGAAGTCATACCACAAAAGGAGGAGGGGAGAGAAGATTTGAAATTCTTCAGACTTTTCCAGTTTCAACTCTCAACATAATAATATTTTCCCTTGAAACAGTTGAAAGAATGCATGAAAATATACTATCTGACCTGTACGCCTTATTTCATCAAGAATGTCAACAACCAAATCAACTTTTTGTTCTTCTCAGTGGTAGTGGCCCTTATCTCCCAAACTTTTCCCTTTTGAATTTGAATAACTGCTTGTAACTGTACAATGTACATACAATTTGAGCTTCCCTTCCATATAGAAACAGTATAAGAATATCATTTTGTTGAACTGCAGATGCAGTAGTTGTACGAGTAGTTGTAGGGAGATATAATATCTGTATTTTTGGTATTTTTCTACTTCCCCTCTTCTCCCTGTCAACGTATTCTCTCAACAGAGCCAAAAAAATTGTGGACCATTTAGCAAAATGCAGTGCCACTGCAGTCCTATTAAGCCCAATGTACTTTATCTTTATGTCTCTTCCTTCCCCGTTGAATATATCTCCTAAATTACTTGGGAACACTTGGTTTATACATGAAGATATGGAGTTTGGGATGCATTTTGTGCCCTTCATTTTCTCCAATTGTTTACCATGGAAGAGAATTTAATATGTTGGATAATACTGGTAAATGTTGACGAAAAGTCCTCTCTCTCTCTCTCTCTCTCTCAATGTAGAGAATTATCTGGAAATAGAGAAATCTTTTTTTTCCCTCTCTCTTTTTGTTGTTCCGGTTTCTTTTGCTTATTATATATGATTTATATGCATCTTTCTTTTTTCCTTATTTAACTTTTGTCTTTTGTCTATCTTCTCCTATCACTTTTTTGTTCTTAACTACATATTGCGTGCTATTTTTCCTTAATTTAATTTACTAGGAGTTGATCTATGTTCTTGTACATATGTTAGTCAAGGATGTAAAATGATACGTCTTTAAATTTCAAGATGGAAGGGATCTCTCTTTTTTCTCTTATCAGTACTTTTTTCAGTTAAAATTACCAAGAAGACAAAAAAGAGATTTAAAACTACATTGAACTAGAGAGAGATATGCCACTACTACATGAAATATTTTTTTTTTGAAATTTAACATGACAAGTATAGCAATTGTCTTGGATTATCAGTTTTATTTTTGTCAGCTCTTGATCTCGACGTATATTAGTTTTTCTTAAAATTTAAGTGTCTAAGTAATACTTTGTATTTTACATAAGCTAAAGTTTACACTTTACACTTTGTGATTTCTTGGCTTGGCTTATTTTGTCTTTTTTTGAAGTTGGATGAAACTGGAATTTTTTTGTAAAGTCAACCATCATAAAATGCATCGTCATTTTAAATGTAGAAAACAATGACAAAATTAATTTTTTTCAAAGATTCTCATTCTTTTGTTTTTGCCGTTCATTTTTGAAATGAGAGCTCAACAACAAATAATGTAAATAAAGTTTTAAATAAAACTGTATTTTACACTATTTGATCTAATTTTTGCGATTAATTAACTTGATTTAAACTGAATTTAATCTTGCATCAATAGACCATAGATTTTTCATAGAATTTTAATTACAGTTAGTCTTCAAAATAAAAAAAACACATTTAATTTAAAAACAAAGGATAAAAAACAATGAAAATATCATCTCAAAGAAGGGAAACTAGTTAAAATAAAAATGTTTCACTCATCATTTAAATATTCTTTATCTCTCCACTCTACACAGTGAAGGTGTAAAGGATAAGGTGAGTTTGAGTGTGTGGGTTTAATAGAAACTAATACAAATGCAAATGAACATCATTACAATAATGGGAATGACAGAGAAGAGGGGAGGGGGGAGAGGACATTAACAATATATTTTGTTAAATTACACACATTTCGTGTCACTTAATCAGTAGGGGTTTCTCCAAGTTAAAAAAATGGCAAAAAAACATATTTTTTTTCAACTGTTAACTATTTTAACAATACAATATACCACATTTCTTAATATTTTCTGTCTATATAAGTAACTTACAACTTAAAGTAGTATTAGTACTTTTGTTTGGGGAGAGTACTGATAATAAATTTTGAGTTTAAAAAAAATGTTGATTTTTAAAAAAAACAAGTGATGAATTTCATTTCTCTGTTAAAAAAACTTTTAAAATATTTTCACATCTTGAAAAAAGACAAAAGTGAAAGAATGTGGAAGAGCACATTAAAAATCAAGTGTTCAAAATGTTTTCCCTTATGGTTTCATGGAATTTGTATCAACAATCAAGAAGTACAAGAAGGGGTGCATTTTATCTATATGATGTACATAATATTAAATATTACCTGCTCTCTCTCTCTCTCTCTGCCAAAAAAACTGAGAATTATTCATATACTCTCTATCCAGACAAGTAAAAAAAAGATGCCACAGTTTTACAAGACTTTTAGGGAAATCTTAACAACTTTGTTGGGTTGTCAACAATTCCAGTGAATTTACATAAATTTCATACCATGCAATCCCGTCTTGTGATTTAAATTCAAGTTCAAGAGAAATGGTTAATGGCAAGTACAAAGTACAAGTAAGATGCATGAGAACTGGAAGAGAGAGAGAGAGAACATTCTATAACATTGAACTGTCATGACATGAAAAGTTTTTCCAGGACCACATGGCTACAATTTGAGGATTTATATGTATATCTCACTCAATGAATAGAAAGACAAGACAAAAAAAAGTCAAGAGATATTTGTATGCAATAATTTATTTTTATTTTACTACATAATCTAGTCTCTTTCCTCATTCCTCCTCCTTCTGCCTTCTTCTTCAGTAATTTCTTATTGTTTGTAACTTTTCTAAATAATATTCTGTTTCCTTCCTTGTTGTCCATGTGTTTATTATAATTTTGTATTTTTATTTATTTTACAGTCATTGTCCTTTACTTGTATTTTTTTTATTCAGAAAAGAAATTTTGAAAGAATTTCAAGAGTCAGGTAATTTTTTTTAACAAGTGAAAGAATTATTATTTAAATAACATTTGACACATTCTTGATCCGGGCATTAGTTTTCTTTAATTGAAATTCCAGAGCGTGCAACCTGCACCAAAAAATATTTTGGTGATCCTCTCTCTCTCCATGATAAAATCAGAGATCCAGATTCCTTCACAAATGTGAATTCAGTTGGATGGATTTTTTTAGCAAAGAATTTTTTTTTGGAGGAGAAAAATATTTCAATGCCATTGATCCATCTATTCCTATTTATTCTAAATCCCATTGGTAAATCTGAAGATGTATCTCTGTAGTTTGGTAGGGATTGACATTGTCGAGAGACTTGGGTTTTTTATTCACCACATTCACATTTTCCCCATGAAAAGAAATGTTCCAGAATTTTCTAGTGGTAACAACTAGTCAGGGCCAGTATGTTAGAATACAAAAAAAATCAATGAAATTCCACATCTCTTCAGTTATCTCCCTTATCAGATTTTACAAAAAAAATCTTTGAGATTCTTCAAGTAAAGTCAAGCTTTGTGAGAGAATCTGTTGCAGTGTACGTGTATCCGTATCTGTATCTTTGTGAGGAGGCTAGCAGATGCATGCGTTTCTTTTAATAAACTGAAATTTGAAATGGATTTAGAAGATGGAAAACTTTTAACAAAAATTTGGGTGTAAAGAACCTCAAATTTGAACATTTTTTTTGAGCCTTGACTATAATTTCAGAATCTTCAAAAAGTTTCTTTTTTTGAGGGGAACTCTAACAAAAAAAAATGAAAGGTTGCAATGTAACGTCCGTTTCAAGTAAAAAAAATAAAAGGAGAGTGACATATGACAATTGACTAGTGATATTGGAAATCATTCGTCCGTTCAATTGAAATTCGACTATATTTTTTTGGGGCTTTACATCATCAAACTTACTTTGAAGGAGAAAAAAAACAATTACGAAAAAAGTTGAACTTTTCTTTCATTTCACTGACTCAAATTGACTCTTGTTTCCACTTGACTTGATTTCTATTTTGAGAAGAATTTTTTTTTTCTTCTTATTATAAGACATAAGAATTGGTCACATCCATTTTGATTGAATTTTTTTTTCAAAGTGGAGTCTCTCTTTGACTTTCAATCTGGAATTTGATTTTTATTTTCAATTTATTTTCTTTACCCCTCAAAAAACGACAAGTTTACAAATAAAAAAAACATTTAATATTTTTAATATTAATAAATGAGATCAAATCATGTACAAGAAACCAAAGAGACTGTTGCTTTGACATGAAAATGATTGACCTTGAAAGAAAGGAAACGATGCGTCAATTGTCTTTAAAAAAAAGTTTTTTACACTCAAAATTATAGACATTGTAGGACAAGGAAAGTGTTTCATGTCCATCTAAATAAGGGAAAAGGTATCCGTAATTTAAATTTAAAGAACTAAACATATATATATATATATATATACAACGTACAGTACAGTACAGAGATATAAGCCTAATTTTACCTCCAAAACTCCTTCATCTTTCCAATATAACAACAGAGAGTTGATATTGACAGCCCAAATTGTGAAAACCAATTTAGTTAACCAAACAAGCTTAACCATTTGTGTGTGTAATAGCCCTCAGCCAAATTTTATTTTGTGTTATTGAGTCATTTACATGAGAGAGGAAATTCATGTATAAAAACAAAAAAAAATTTGAATGCCGTCAAAAGTAGCGTATTAACTATAATTTATGTACTCCGAATGGAGCAAAAAGGAACAAAGAACGCAACTAACGCAATTTTACAAACTTTAACCACTCCGTACAAAATCCAAGGGCATTATACGTATATCTGTACTTTCAACTCAAGTGATGACAGGCTACAGACACTAAAGAAAAAAAATCTTTGATTAAAGTTTAAACCATGATAATCAAAGATGAAGAATTTAAAAAAAATACTTTTGACACATTTCAAAATAATATACTGTATATACTAAATAATATCTTGTTATTGCCATTCTGACCTTTACTACTCATATCTGTATTTTATTGATGAGAGAGACATGAGTGAATGTCTTTTTATTTGTGTCTCTGTTTCTCATCATAGTAAAATTTCAAGAGCCCCTTTTAGAAAAACCACAAAAAAAATCAGAGTTAACTGTTAAAAGTATTTTTTTTTTGCAATTTGCAATCAATGAAAAATGGGGTTGGCTGACTAATTGAAGAAAAATAAAAGGAGATGTTGTAGTTTTGTAGGAGTAGGTTGTAGTATAAAAATATACAAAAGATTTTAAGAGCAAATAAAGGATTGACAACATTAACTGATACTAAAACGGGCGTCAAAATTGAGGCACTTATTCAACTTTTTTTGCCGCGAAAATATTTTTTTCATGAAATTTGGTTCATCATTGATAGTTAGTGTGAATTTTACATTTTTACAATGAACCGTTCTCAAATGA
>JAQIVZ010000993.1:0-43426 GCA_034700945.1 Arrhopalites spinosus | reverse complement strand
GGTTTTTGAATTCGGTGCAACAATTGACATCGGCTAAGCCTTTGTGGTCGTAGTCAACCTTAATGATTTTGACTTTAGATAAGTGTAATTTATGTGATAGTATTCACCCTGTGTTGTTTAACTTTATGTACTTAAATACATTTTCACGATCAATGTCTTTTTTTATGAATGTAAATCTAAGCAGTGTACACACGTACTGATTTCTGACATGTTTTTTTTACTCTTTCAGATGTTTGAGAGATCTGGAATCAACCTAATGGCATCAAACCAAATTAGTGCTCAAACTCGGGTCCAAGTTCTACTAGAATATGTAAGCAAATTACGGAGGGTTTTTTTTTTTACTTTTTCTGTGCTGAAAAGCTATGCAAAAAAATCAGTAGAAGTAAAGTTGATGTATGTACTTACTCAAAATACAAATTTTATCATTATGAAAAAAGAAATCATTTTGTGTCACTGTAAATTACAGTCTGTAATTAACATGAAAAATTAAAAAAAGAGAAACTACACCTCTGTACATAATGATAAATTTGAAATTTAGAATATCTATAATAAAATCAGTTTATTTACCTGCACGCAATGCTATTATAGTCCTAGATAATTCTTATACTTTAACTATTGAAATTTTAATAGGTCCATGAAAAAGATTTGGATTTTGAAGAATTGGCGGAAGTTAAACGAGCTCGACTTCAACAAATGATTCAACTTGTACAGCTGCAAAAGGACGCCAATCAGGTATGTCAAAATTGAATTTTATTTTTAGTGGTAGACCTATATGTAGTCTTATGTAGCTTAGATAAATTAAAAAAAACCATTAGAAATTATTAATGGTGGGACAGAACAATAAATAGTTATTCTAAGAATTAAAAGAAATGATGAAAAAATAATTTCAGTTGATGGACAAATAGTTAAAGTACAGGTTCTTGCTCTCATGTTTCACGAATGAAAAGTATTAGAATAGGGTATTAGTATTTAGCACGCTTTCACTTTCCATTGAAGATTGAAGACAGGTTTTTTTCATTGATGTTTCATCTTAAATTGAATTGTGTTGGGTTTAAAGATGAGATGCTTAGAGTACAAATGATTTTTTGATTATATATAATTTTCATTCATAATAGGACATTAGTTGAAGTCTATTGATTAAGTTTAAATAATTCTTCTTCGTGTAATAAAAATATAATTTAATTTGTAGAGAGTAAACGTATACTTGTACTTTTACTCCAGTTTTTTTTTGTTTCTTGACCGTACAGATGTAATGTAGTTGAGCTTGAAATTTAAACCATTAGTCTCTCTCATGCCTAAGAGTCCAGAATAATAACAGTAATAGTTGTACATTATGGTCACACTTGAAATAAAATAGATTTCTATTGTTTCATATCATATTATTAGTATATTTCCTGTTTTTATCGATATTTATGCGGTTGTTGCCTCCTTTAGGTGAAATATGATTCTTAATGGAACTAGATCTCATTTGTATACACTACATTTGTATATATGTGTACTGTACAAGAGAATGCACGTGTAATTGATATTAAAGTACATTTACTTTGTGTGCATTCAAATGAGTAAATATGAGCATGTCTTAGGTTATGGAGTTGCTTGGATGAATGTGAATTACCAAGTGCGTTATTGAACGGATATGAGGGATTATTGTAGTTTTCAAACTAACTATAGAGAGACGGTTGACTACTTTTCTTTGTACATGTAGAGAGTTTTACATGACTGTCATTTAGAGATGAGCATTTTTTGAAGTTGTATGAGATGAGAATTCTCTCTAGTTTGCATCCTAAGGTAGAAGATAGTAAGGCAAGAATGTGTTAAAAAGCAAAACATAAGTTTTTGCAGTGAGTGGTTCCTTCGTATCAGTTTGTACAATGTACAAGGTTTACAAGAGATGAAAGAGAAAGGCAAAAGTCAGAAGGAAATTGAGTGAATCAAAGCATATCGGACTCGGTTCAATTCCGGGGAAGCCCATCTGACTGGATCTTTGATCAATAAATTATTAACATTACACTACAATACAAAGTGTCTTCACATTGTGTTCCATCATAAATAATAATAATACAAAAAAGTTAAAAAGTGAGTGGTCTACAGAAAATATAAGAATTTAGTAGAATTGAGTCGGAAGTTTTATATCCCAGTGGTACTACGGTTTGAGAGGGCATCGTCAACATCATCAACCTTGTTTAGCAAATATTTGATATTTTTACAGCTTTTCTTGTTCCTACATTATTTATGTGTGTATCTCAAAGTGTAAAACAAATGTTTCAACATTTATAAACTTTCATTTTTTATTTGTTTACATTTTTGTACTAGAGACATTTCCTGATTACTTGGTATATGAGTAAGGAGAGTTAGATAGCTAAGTTATGATCTGTAATTTTTCAAGATAGGAGTCATCGTCAAGCTATGACTTTATCATGTGGGGATATTAAAGGTAAATGACTATGTAGGTATTAATCTTGTTAGTGTAGACGTATCACTGGCAAGTGCTACTGTACTTATTATTGTTCCTGTGAGCAAAGGTAGTCGTACGCATCCCTGTATGATGTTGAAAGTGCAAGCAGCCAAAGTTTGTGGGTCAGTCAGTAAATGTAAAACATTGATGTGGTACAAAAAAACACCTGAGTGAGCTAGCAAGCCGGCAGTGCCATTACTTTAATCTTAACATAATTTAAATTTACATGTGAGGTTTGTATTTGACAGTTAAATCAATTTTTAAATGAATTCCCTTACATGTTTCAACGGTACACAAAGAAAGAATCAGTGTTGAATTAGGAGGTTTTTAGACCCAGTACTGAAATACTGTATAGGCACGTGATTTTCATCAATAATAAAATGTGACTTCAACACAAAATTCTGTATACTTCAACTAGTGTAGATTTCACAGAGTGAGAAGTTTAGGAACTCAGTGAGGTGTATTATAGAATATGTGACTGTGAGTATAAAAAGCATGGGAAAATTGAAACTGGAGAAATAGAATGTTAGACCACAAAAAAAGTGGGTCTCATCAGTATTGTACAAGTGGAAAAAATTTTAACAGTGGTTTAATGTATTTTTTAAAAGGTGATATCTTGGGTTAAAAATGGTGAAACAATGCTAGCGGCCAGTTTTGCTTTTCCAAGTTCCCTTCAAGAAGCTGAACAAATGAAAAAGGATCATGAAAAATTTCAAGTTGCTTTGGAGGTGAGTGAAAACTACATTAATTTAACTTTGAATTTTTTAAAAGAGGATGTGCATGTGACTATTAATTAAGAATTTTTATGTCCATGTCAATACAATGAAATGTTATAATTTATGTTGTATTTTCTATTTATTTGCAGAAAACTCATAATTTTGCTGTTCAAGTTAACTTGAAAGCAGAAGCCCTTATAGGGGGAAATCATTATGATGCTGCTGGGATTAAGAAAATTTCGGATGATGTGGCCTCCCGTTGGTTACAATTAATCCACGCGGCAGAAGAAAGAAATAAACTCTTTACAACAGCTTTAAGTTTCTATAAAACTGCTGAACAAGTGAGTTTGAATTGTTTAATTATTTTTTTTAAAAAAAACATGAAATTTTGACCAAGTTATAGATAGGAAAATAGGCCTTTACAATTTTGTTTTGTTTTGTTTATTGTGTGTAAATTATACTTTTGTTACCCTACACAAAACTTTATTATGAAATATTAAAAGTAAGCTAAATTCATCATTAGTTGCACGTGTGTGGAAAAAGTAATAGCTTTTGACTTCCTAATATTGACAACGGATAGAGATAAGGAATCATTTGTTGGACAAGTTTATTTACACTTCCCATGAGTTGATGGTCATATGATGACGGAAATGTGTGTGATAAGGAAATATATATAAATTTGTCACCTCCTAGGTTTGCTCTGTATTGGATAGTCTGGAGAGAGAGTACAAGCGAGATGAAGACTACTGTCTGGTGGACGGTAAAATTGCGGTTGCTAATGGTCCATTAGCAACCGACAAACCTGGTCAACTAAAGGTCTTTATAAATAAACACCAAGAGCAGAAGGAGGCATTTATGAAAGCATGTACTCATGCGAGAGGGACAGCAAGAAATTTTTTGAAAATATGTCAACGAGCATCCTATACATTTCATATTGAACCCGGTCTGACGGCTGAAGCTCCAGTGAAAGTAAAAGTTAAAGGTACGTTCCCTTCCTTTTTTTCTGTGACTTTAAAATGGTACTCGACGACTGCTATAACTTTGTAGTGACGCTTCGTATATATAAGTAACGTTTTAAAAGGCCTAAAGTTTTTCTAACAAACATCATTTATGCTGTCAGTTTCCATATTAGTTGTTAAAGAATTAAAATGTATTTTTATCATGACAAAAAATAGTAATTTAGTGGAATGATTTAATTCTCATGTTTCAATACACGCACTATTCTTTTCAATTCTTTTAGTACTAACACAATATATTTGTCAATATTTTCATTCTTTCAGTAGTTGATTTTACTTGTAAGGGAACTTTGTACTTACTGTTTTCATACATTGAATCACAATAATTTTTGTGACTAACTGAGTCAATGCTAAATAAGATAGCAATGTGAACTATTTTAACTTATTTTTAACAGAAAATTGGCCATCTTGACACTCAATGTTAATAATATTGTAAAAAATTTATTGTCTATACTACCTACTGTTGCTGTCGAACATGTTGAAGATTAATATGAAAAAAAACACAGTACCATTGGAGATTGGAGACGATTGTCTCCATATCGATTGCTTTGGTCTGATGGCTTTGTATGTATTCATACCGCAAATTCTCATTTACTGTAAAAGTTTGATGCTTTTTTTGGGTGGGAGATAGACATGGTGGTATTGGTAAAAGTTTATCAAAAAGGAAAGCCTACCTTTAGATACTTGGCCATTAAATGAGTATTTGCGGTAGTTTCTTATCTATGGCGTTTGTTTTTTTACCTCTTTCTGTCTACACAGGAAGACTGTACATCCTTAGTATTTGTACATATGTTTTTATTTCTACACTGACTTGAAAAATCCACTCTGAACTTTGTCTCTCCTTCTCATGGAAGGGCTCTATTCATGTTTTTATTAAATGTGTTTAATGTAATATTATTTATTTATACATACAGCAATCCTAGATAAACTGCTGACACAGGAAAATAAAGTAATGCAGTTTTGGACATCGCGAAAGAAACATTTGGATCAGTGTCTTCAGTATGTGATGTTCGAATGGTAAGTTTTTATTTCCTCCGTCTTGTCTTACACATTGCCACATTAACAAATTTTCTCGTATATACTGGAGATTTGAATCAACTTGTTACATATCGTCCTTATAAGCAAATGATAGTGTCAGTCAGCACAAACTAAGAACATTGATTTTTTAACAGTGCTCATGTACCTTTAATAATTCTCTATCGTGTCAGTTTTATCATTTTTCTGACTGACTTGTCATGAGTCATGTATTAGTAGTCTGATAGAGAGTTTATCATATTGACTCAAGCGAGTTATTGTGACTTTTCCAACTTTAATTCTGTTATTACTGGATCATTGTTGTTGTTTGTGGGTGACCTGCCGCAAAAACATTGGGCGCGGTACTCTTGAAAAATCCAATTTTAATTTTGATTTTTTTGTTTTGTTTTTCGTTAAAGTTCGGCTAAACAAGCTTTGGAGTGGATACATAATACCGGTGAATTCTACTTGCTTTCTCGGTAAGTTTATACTATGATTTTGTATAAAAGTAGAAATCAATCAATTTCCTTATTTGTTGTTTTCTTCCTAGTCCACGCCACTATCTAAGTATAATTATAAATTGTTTACAAACTAGTTTAGGAAATAATTTGATCATAAATACAAATAGGGGCTCAAAATGATTATTCTATTTAAAGAGACGCCTCTGTACTCCATAACAGCATGATAGGAACTCTATCATTGATAAGAAATATTTTCAATTTTATTTACGCTTACCAAACAATCTTTTAGTTGAGGATGAAAGGAAATTATTACATCAATAAAATGTAATGGGGATATTAAATATACATACTGTCAAAAAGACAGACGATACTAATATTAGTACTTTACTGATGAAGAAATGAATATTGTAATATTATACTAAATACTATTTGGTAAATAGTTTAAATCTATTTTAACTACAATTGGTTTTGTATGGCATTTTTTATACAGCATCTCTATAAAAAGTTTTTCATTTGTAGCCAAACTACTAAAAGACACTAAAAGTGCATTAATGTTTTATATGGTATGGAAATTGGAATCTATACTCTGTGATAGGGTCATTGTCATCATCGGACATGCAAATATCGTCACTTCCGGCGGGTACCCGCCAGTTTTATTCAAAAATTCAAGGAACCCAATGTGCAGTCCTTTTTATTACTCTCCAGACTGCCATTATTATTTTGCCACTGGGATTTTAATCAACGTACTGCATATTTTGTGAAAAGAAAAACTTTGATGCAAAAATTAAATAATTTAAATCTAATTTATTTTATGGAATGATATTCATAAGGACATGTTCGAGCATGTATATTTTATATTGTGTACTGATATCATGTAGCTGCTTAATACCGGTCAGTCTCAGACTGAATGACATTAAGAGTCCATCATTAACTAATTGAGTTTGTCTTATCGAAAACCTCACTCTTAATTTATTTTGTTGCAGGAATGTGGAGCACTTGGGAGAAAATGAAAGCAATCACAATAATGTTCACTCGACGCGTACGCATGTAGGCAATAACCGAGACGAGACGGAAACTCTTCTGCGGGAACACAACGAGTTTAAAGCGACTGCAAAAGTTAGAACACAATTTACCTATAACTTAACTATACTTTAATTTACTTTTTCCAATTCACTCAAAAATGTTGATGACTATTTTTGGGAACAATTAAAAATTTTTATTATGGATGTTCATTGAGTGAGCTGTTATACATCAAATAGTTGTTAATTGCCAAGTTTTGAGTGTCATGGAGTAAATATAACACCTGTATGCAAAATGCTGTGATTTGTCTGTTTTTTTGACTGTGTTTGTGTACATCAACTAAAATGAAACTATTGGGAATTGTTGTGTGAATATTTCGTGATATTTTGTAACATTTCTGTTCGGTGTCATAACAGGAAACAAGGGAGAGGGTCAAATTGCTGATTCAATTAGCAGATAGTTTGGTAGAAAAAGGTCATCTTCATGCAAATGACATCAAGGTATATATTACTATATATATAAACAAACAATATTTGTTTTTTTACTCCATCTACTTAGTTGTTATTTAAGATCACATTATTGCATTTTAAAAGCATGAGTTCTTCATAAAATTTAATGTAACTTGTTATAATTTTGTTATCAAGAAATGGGTTGCAGCTGTTGACAATCGATACAAAGATTTTAGGTAAGATAAGTGAGTACCTAAGACTGGGCTCAATGATTAAATCTTATGTATAATAATAGAAAATGTAAAGTTTGTGTCGTGTAGAATTATCGATGGGTTTCAATCGTACTTAAAATTAATTTTTTGTCGTCCCTTATTTAGTACTCGTATGGATAAATATAGGTAAGTTTAAAATTTTTATTATGTATACGGTATACCTAACGTGTATCAATTAGACAAGATTTTAATTATTATTTAAATATGTAACTTGTTTTTGTAGATCTCAATTGGAGGAAGCATTAGGAATCATTGGAAGTGAAAATCGGACCGATTTGTCAATTGATCGTAATTCTGACTCAAGGTACTTATGCACAACATCACGAACAAGCGTATATCTATGTAAATATTGCAAGACAAAAATTAAATAAGAATCGGGAAATGATACTGAAAGTTTGGTAGTTTACTATTAAAGTAGAAACCTGAGACTTGTGTCTGTACAAACATTAGTTAATATGAGCAAAGTTAGGATTCTTGATGATTTGTCGTAAAACATGCACAATTAACCACATTAAAAAATAATATCATAATGTTTTTTTTGCCTTAGCTTGGAAGCTAAAGTTATTGCTGAAGGAAAAGTTTTGAAGGATCTCAATGAAGAACAGTGCAAAAGAAAGCGTCGTCGAGAGTGAGTACACTTGAAATTTTAATTAATATGTATATCAATTTATTCCCAAAATTGGTAGTTAATTGGTACTAATTGTAACCTCAAAACCATTGTCACAGGTTTATTATGAGCGAGTTGTTACAGACTGAACGTTCATATGTCAAAGATCTCCAAGTATGCATTCAGTTTTATTTACTGGAAATGCGAAATAATCCAAATGTTCCAGCCGGTATTAAAGGAAGAGAAAAAATAATTTTTGGGAATATAGAAGAGCTTTACGATTTTCACAAAGATATTTTTGTGAAAGAGCTTGAAAAGTATGAAGCAATTCCTGAAGATATTGGACATTGTTTTGTTACTTGGGTAAGTCAAAAGTTTTTAAACTTCATGTTAATATTTTTTCAACTTGTGTGTCAACATTCTCATGAAAATTTCCTTGTTACTTGTAATAATTGATATGACTAGTTCTAATGGAATAAATTCCTTATTATTTGAATTTTCAGGCTCACAAATTTGACATGTACGTGCAATATTGTAAAAATAAACCAGAATCAAACACAACTATAATACAGAATGCTGGAGGATATTTTGAAGCTATTCAAAAAGCTCACAATTTGGAACACCCAATTCCAGCTTATTTAATTAAACCCGTCCAACGAATTACCAAGTACCAGGTCCGTTAATTTCATTTGCATTAATTAATATTAAATAAATATATTTATTTAATAATAATATTAAATATTATTTAAAAATATCAAGAGTTACGCAACTCAACATCAGTACTCATTATCCTTTTTTCTCAATACAGTTATTACTAAAGGACTTACAATCTTGCTGTGATGAAGGCCAGGGTGAAATAAAGGTATGTTCAAGTTTGGTCAAAAAAGGTTTAAAAGTTATTAACCGGAAATTCAAGAAAGTGATTCACTTATGACCGTGATTATTTTCTATTATGTAACTGAAAGCAAGAAACTATAATGATATTGGCTTTGCTTTTTTTGTCAATAGGATGGACTAGATGTGATGCTGAATGTGCCAAAGAAGGCAAATGATGCGATGCATTTGTCACTTTTGGAAGGTTGTGATATTTCGACGGATAAATTGGGTGAAGTCATACTGCAAGACACATTTCAAGTTTCTGATCCAAAACAAATCATTCGAAAGGCAAGAGAGCGTCATGTCTTCCTCTTTGAATTATACCTGCTTTATACCAAAGGTAAAATCATTAAACTTCATTGAAAAAATTATATAATTTGTTTGTGTAATTTAATTTCATATTTTCAATAATTTACTTTACAGAAATTAAGGATTCTAATGGAAAAGCAAAATACATTTATAAAAATAAATTATTGGTACGTGAAAATTCAATTTAATTTGTCTTTTTAAAAAACTCGTAACTGTATGTACTTTTAATGTTTTACAATAATATTATGACTTTGAAAATTTCAATTATAGACTTCGGACTTGGGTGTTACTGAATGTATTGAAGGAGATGAATGTAAATTTGCGGTATGGGCTGGACGATCCGTATCTGACAAATTGACATTTCGTGTAAGTTTTAATTATTGATTACTTGTACAGAATAATTGTTTTGTCCTAAATATTGAAGAAAGAAACTCTGATGGATTTTGTCAATTTGTACAATTTTGTCTGAGAGAATTTCATCAAATTTTGTTTATGATCCATTTAATTTTAACTGTTGACCGCCTGATGGAGTATTTACTTACTCAACTAGTCTTGGTCAACTTTGAATTTTTGGCAGTAACAATCATTTTTTTTATTTCTCTCTCTTTTCTCTCAGGCTTCATCTGGGGATGTGAAACGACTATGGGTGAAGAAACTTAGAGAAATTATTCAAGAAACGTATTTCAATACTGCCTTAAGACTGAGTACTCCTAGAAGTCCATCAAAATCTGAATCTGGTAGTCATAGATCTAGCAGGTAATTTATTTTTGACATAATGTTACTACTGTGTATAGATCAGTTTTATGCTCAATATTATAATGCTCAGTTTTTAATAACATGTGATTTACTAATTTTAGGGACATGGAAGACCTCGGGTCTGCAGACGAATGTTTTGATCTCAATGACCGTGGTTCAGAGACATCTTATGGATCGGGAAATAGTGGAAATGACGTTGATCATCGGGTAAGTTTTTTACTTTGACTTTTCAGAACTGGCATTAAATTAAATTGGGACTACATTATTGAATATTCTCTCCTTATCGTCATTCGTTAAAAAAACCCTGACATAGAATAGTAATTTACCGAACATACAATGGCTAATGACAAAACTTTGTTGGACTTTGAGGTCGTTCTAAAATTAATTTTCATAAAGCTGTAGATTTCTGCAGGAAGTAGGACAATAAATAATTTCGACAAGTTTTGAGAGAGAAAGAGAGTGAAATTATATTAGGCTGTGAGTGAGTTTCTTGTCCTGCATGATCTTAGTGTAGGCATGAGAATAGTACTCTATACGACCCTATTCACAAAGTAATCTAAGTGTAGAACAAAATAATTTGTGTACGTGATGGTGGGGTATATAGAACTTTAGATTGTTTGTGGAACTTTTGGTCACTACAGTAGGACTTTGACATAATCTGCCTTGGAATGTCGCTGTTTAGCATGTAGACTGTAATATTACACAAAACTTTGCGAGCTTCAAATTTTAATCATCACGATTGCTATGTGAGGTCGTGGCCGTGTTGTTCTCTTTCATGTCACAATTGATCTAAAGTCATGAATTCCACTCGTGAATTCTACTAATTTGCTTACGTTCCATCCTAGTTGCGTTATTGTTTTTGAAAATACTTCAGTGTGCTGTTGACTAAGCTAAGTTGATTTAAGCTTTCCAAACATGGATTAAGTTCCAGATCAATACAACACACACACACACACAAATAAAATTTGTGGTGGGACGTTTTCCAAACACTTAATACTCTTCAACCATCCTGGTTTTGCATGAAAAAACTATTTGATGTCATTCCACGTAAATGTAGCTATTTAAGAGATATTGTTTCTAGAAACTTTGCAAATTGGTTATAAGGGTAATATTAATTTATATTTATTTAATAAACATGGTTTCAACATTCTACAATATTTCTTGATTGTATTAGTATACATTTGAATAGCCATGTATAATTATTTTGTACATTCTCATTCTCACTTTTCACTCATTATATTGAATTAAAGAGTACACTAGGCTTTTGAATGTGTTCTTGCTCTGAAATTCTGTGTAGTGTTGGCCTGGTTTGACATTCATGAACAAAGAATTTAATTTAGCAAAAAAATTTTGTCTCAATTTTTGATCTTATTATCTGCAATTCATTTACATTCAAATGGTACATTTACTAATTTAATAGAATTCAAGAAATAACAGTTTTCTCTCTCTCTCTCAATTATTCCAAGTTTTTATTAGGGTTTCTTATTCTTTCTTCTTGTCCCTCCGTCTTTAATGTTTTCAATCAGTAAATATATATATTTTTTGCATCGTCATTCAAGGGGGTGAATTCTTTTTTTTGCGCAATATTTTGTGTGCGACTAGTAAAGTTTTGCGAACATATTTTTGTATTTTTTACTAGTATGTACATATGTATTCCAATGAAGGTATAAGATAAAGTTTAGCTATGTATACATGACAATAGAAAGAGAAGAAATTGCAAGATACATTTGTGTTTAGCCAGTGGGAAAGAATGGGACACTGGGTTAACTTTGTTCTCATGATGTAAATGGGAAACCTCTTGTTAACGGAAAATTACAAATTACAATGTATGCTCCAGCCAGACAAGCTTTCTAGATTTGTTGGTGTGCTTGAGAGAACTCTTTAAAAGACGAGCCAGCTACTTCTCTCTTTTACAAGAAGGAAAGTTTACTAGACCTGTGAGAATGTAATAAAAAAAAGAAGCCGAATGGCATAGGGAACTTGGAGTCATCATGGGCTAGCAGGTCTTTCGGCTAAAAGAGAAGAAGAAGACGAGGGAAAGAGAGAGTGGAAAAAAAAGAAGGACAGAAAAAAAGAGCACCTTCACTCTGACTAAAATATAGCCCACTATATTTCGGTGGGTATTTTTTTGGGTAGAAAAACTTGGGCCTGATGGATGAGTAGCTTTGACGAGAAGCCTGGAAATTTCCTTTGCCCTTTACATCTGGTTCAGTCACAACACACTAAAAGTACATGAGTTTTGCCAAGCCCTTTTGTTTTTTACCACTTGTACTTTTTTTTTTATAGAAATATTCAAGAGTTGAAAGTCTTGAGTTTTCATTACGAAAAAAAAGAACTACACTGTTATGTACACATATCTTAGACTCAAGGGATACTTGAAGGACGGAATGAATTCCATGTCTTTCTTTCTCTTTTTTTTTTGAACAAGATGACTAGGCTAAACAGTAGTCTCGGTTCAAAATTTCCCCAGCCCGACTCGTATCTTTGATGAATCGGGTCGTTGAAATTCTCTTCGATTCTCATATAATAAATGTATATATATATATATGTGATATATATTTATGTAACTGCCAGTTTTATGTATCTTTTGTTATGTGAAAAACGTTGAAGTGAGTTCTGTTTCATTAAACGCAAGCTTGAGCTCAATGCTCAATTGTTATGAAGGCTTTCACTTTAACATGTAAATTGGTATGGTCTATTCTTTCTCTTTTATTTCTTTCACTCACTTACATTCTTGGGAAAAAGAAATTTGTTTTCACTCTTGTCATCTTCATCATTAGTAGAGATACGATATTGTAAGAGAGAAAAAAAACTTAAGTTTATATTAAGAACATTCGTTCTCAGCCATAAAGACACGTGCTTAAGGATGTATGGAATATGTAATATTTTCCAGAGAGTGAGTTTACACTGTAGAAAAAAAGGGTGGAGAAAATATAATAATTATATGAAGGGTTGGGAGCCTGAAAAAAAAGTTGTACTTATATTTGTATGTATGCAATTCCATGTTATTTTTATTATTTGGTGAAAGTTGTGTTGCATTGCATAATATGACTAGGATAATACAGAAAATGGCAATGTGAGCTGTATCAATATACTAAAAAAGAAGGATGGAAAAAAAGAAACACGAGTATAGAATAATATACTCATGTCTGTCGTTCTATACACCTTTTTCTCGGTGTTTCTTATGAAATCCATCATGTGAACTTTTTTTCTTCTTTCTTTCTTTCGTTTTTTTCTCTCTCTCTCTGTGTGACATAGACTGTGACGGATTAAAACTTTCTAACGGAAGGTAGGATATCGATTTCACTCTGGTAGAATACAGACATGGTATATATTGAGATAGTTCCGTTTCCTCTTTCTTTTCATCAGTTTGTGTACAGATGAAGTTAGTAAAGTTGATGTTGAGGGAAAGAAGTTGCAGAAAAGTTTTTTCTGTTCGACTTTGATGTCCTTACAACCGACTATTATGGTGAAACTCGACTTATTGTTAGGCTTATCTATTATTGAGGATATATAAATGACACAAAAGGAGGAGGAGAGGGAAAAAAATCATACATTCAGAATTTGAGATGAGTCTCCCCTATTTTCTCTCTGGAGGCTCCAAAGTTTTTTTAAAATAATGTGCATAGGTAATTGAACATACATTTGATATCCCATTGTATATCTCGACGGTAACGATAAAGTTGTTGAGCTCATGTCAATGAGATGATATTCTTACCTCATTTTAACATGACCTTGTGAGTGTTCATGGGGGTTTTCTCAAAACACTCAAAACTTGAACACTGTTTAAAAAGTTAGTTTGAACTGAATTCTATTACTAAAAAGTAAATGTAATGTTGTGTAGGGTGGTAACTATAAATTAATTTTTTATTTTTGGTTTCTTTCTTCCATCAAAGATTAGTTGTCAAAATTTCGTCTCATGGGATTGGTCTGTGGGTAATGTCTTTACTTGCAATAAATGGATAATATTTTTTCAATCTCACAATCGTGGTTGATTACAACAACAAATGGCTGATTCAGTGCTTATCACCAGATGCTTGTGTACAAATTTTATGGCAGCTACAAAATAAAACTGATATAAAGAGTCCTTGTACTCTCTCTCTCTCTTGCTATGAAATTGTTCCGGCAATCGACCCATATAAAATCATAAATTAGCTACGTTTTCCAACCAATGGTAAAAATTTTGTCGACGTCCTTCTCTCTCTCTCTCTCTCTCTCTCCCTGTCGGTCTATATTATTATTATACTGGGGTTTGAGTTTGGATCTTTCAAGTTTTCTGCTACACGTGAGCTAGCTCAAGGTTCTATAGATTTCACAAAGAGACGTCTACACTTGTGATGGGATTTCTATATCTTTCACTCTAAAACTATGTACGGTGACATGGAATCGAAACTTTTTGGTGACATGGCATGGCATTTGCAATCTCTCCTTCTCTCGTTTTGTGTCTCTCTCTCTTTTGCTGTCTCCCTAGCTGGAGGGTCGTAGAATATAGAATTGCTTACGATGAGCATTATTGTCATTTAGATTGAAATCTATCCGTATTCGTACGTGTCTCCATTTGGTCGAAATATGAGGAATTTTGTGAATGTTTCTACTGAAAAAGGAACTCGTATTGTAGCATAGTCTACTAGTTTGTAGCCTATATAGTAAATGTACTATATTCATAGTACATGATAACTATGAGTATATAGATTGAGACTGATGGGACAAATTGAGGACACGTATTTAGAAGATGTGTGTGTTGAGTCTTAAAAATAATGGTCCTTTTTTCCCATTCTTTTTTTTCTTCTTCTTAAACTGTGAGACACAAGAGGAGGACGTTTAAGAATTTTACTCTGAAAACGTTTATGATAATTTTGGGATGCAACCAGATTAGATTAGTTAGATACTAGTGATGCTCTATAAAATGCATGGTATGTTGTAGAATTTCGACGATGATGATGATGGCATACATACCGCAAGAGACCTGCCATAATGTAAAAATGTGTATGAAACGTCTTACATTGAAATTCCTACTTTTTTTTCATATTCTCTATCCCTGCGCGTCTGTAAAGTTTCCGTTTGGCAAGAGACAGTAACTTTTTTTTTTGAGGCAAGATTTGCAACAGCAGGATCCTTGTGGTTTTTTTGTGAGGCAGATGGCTGTGTATTCAACAATCTTAAATAGGCTGAAAATAGAAGACGTTAGTTTAGTGTGTTAGTGAAAGACTAAGACTATGGGAATGTTACATGTACAAAAGCTAAGACAAATATCTGTTTGAATTTTTGAGGTATTTTATATAGACCTACCTACCTTGCTAGAGTCTCTATGTGGAGGAGAAGGAGAAAGAGGGAGAGATAAAAAGCTTTTGTACTTTCTAGTAGTCGTGTACGGAAGTTGTATAGTGTTCTTTATGACAGGTTTTTTAGTTGTTCAATGCGGATCTATATTGTATGGATGGTTTGTTCCTTGGGATTTTTTTAAGAAGGAAGGAAAGAAGAACGTGAGGGTGAATTGAATCAGCGAGATATACAACAAACGGGGGTTTTGGTTCGCGTCACTTCTCCAGTGCATAACCAGGCAGTAGAGGCACATTGGCACTCACCCGGTAGAAGGCAAGACAGGAAAGCAATTCTATGCGCGAACGC
Organism: Arrhopalites spinosus; assembly: GCA_034700945.1. Taxonomy (NCBI): domain Eukaryota; kingdom Metazoa; phylum Arthropoda; class Collembola; order Symphypleona; family Arrhopalitidae; genus Arrhopalites; species Arrhopalites spinosus. The sequence goes on along the minus strand of JAQIVZ010000993.1, from coordinate 27,847 downwards.
TGAGCCAAGCTTGAGCTTTCAAGCTCTATTATATAGCCTTGATGTTCTCTTTCGTCGTCGTCGTCCTTCTTTTTCTTCTTTTAGTTGACTCAAACGTGCAAGGGAAGCATACCTCTTAAGCCTTCCGTGGGGGCAATTGAGGCATAAAAGAAGAGAAGAGAGAAAAAAAAGTTTGAGAAGAAGATGAAACAAACTTTATCTAAGCTTGGTTCAGTTGGATTCGTGTACATTGTGTTGGGTTGTAACCCACCGGCACACACATTGTGTCGAGACTGGAAAGAGGAGAGGAGAGGTATTCTGCTACATTGAAATTTATGTAACTTTGAATTCCTCTTGGCATCATGTAAGTGTGATCTTTATCGTGAGTTAGAAGACAACACCAAAAAGTTCTCTTTGGGAGTCTTGAATGAAGAATAGTTTGTGTTGTTAAAAGGTGTATGAAATAGGGTGTGTGATTATTATAAATATCTATAAAGTGGGTGACTCATGACTCCAATCAGTATTTAATTGTTCATGAACACTTTACCCTGTGAAATTTTAATTTGTTCACTACTTTATTCATTATCATCGGAAACTACTTGGAATTCCCCCCTCATTGTACAGTACACTACCTTCTCTCTCCAAAGGAACTTTGAGGCTTTTCATATAGACAAATCATTTGTTGGTTGTTCGTGGTTTGGGAGAGAGAGAGAGAAAGAGAAACAAAAGTGGTTGAGCTCTTGAGAGAGAAACAGTTGAATAGTGGTTTTTATTACTTTGTGTGTAAAGCCAAAGAATTGGTTGTCAAAAATATATTTTTTTTTGTCTAATAAATATATACAGAAAAAATTTCTGTAATAGAAAATAATAAAAATAAAAATAATGATGAGAAGGGATCGACAAGGAGAAATTTCTGTAGTCAACGATGAGGTGAAGAATAGATTGGTACATGTTAGGAGTGAGGACTCACTGTATATTTTTTACCACTGTGTTACTCTTCTCTTACCGGATTGGAAGTGACAATGAGTGATAAGAGTGCCAAAAACAATCAGGGTACATCGAAACCTCGTAGGAAAATTTCCTTACCCTGGTTTCGATCTTCCTTTAGTCATCATGTAACTCTCACCCGGCAACATACTATTGATGCACCTGGGTCACTCAAATATCTTTCCTTTGATCGACCAGCTTCCCAGGTATATATACATATATATGCCACTGTACATGTATACTTATAGCTAATGGAAATATTTTATTATTAAATTTTAGGTTGTTGTATCGTATACTTTAATAGAATAAATAGTTTATAAGTAGAGTCAACTTTCAATTTCATATGTACTATGTATACGTATGTATGTATGTACTTTACTATGCGATTAGTTTTACATGTACCTGTCTCGTTGAATTAGTCGTTTAAAATGGACTTGATAACTTTTATCCATAGATGGGCATTATTTAAAGACACTCTCTTTTATCTTTTATGAATATAAAAAAGTCAAATCCCAAATTATCTGGATAATTTTTTTTGCTTTATGATATTGACTCGGAGAGAAAAATTTGAACGTCATAAAATATTAATTTGGGAAAAATTCTGTCAACTTTTACATTGGATGAGAGTGTAGACGAAAGAATGTTGGAGTTATTTCTCTCTCTTTCTCTCTCAATGGATTGTTCTCAGTCCTGGCCCATTTGATGATGATGTGCTTTTTTCCCTTTAATTTCTTTTCCATGTTTGAGAGAGAATGTAAGGAAATTTTTTTCTAAATTAGGATCAAATCTTATTTCTCTCTCTTCCTCGTATATAGCTCATGAACACATAGAGTAAAGTTGCACGGAATGTAGTGTGCAACCTTCAGTGTGCCCAACTATGCTTCGATCGAACGATCGATCTTGCGTCTTCTCCAATGGCTTTTTTTACTCGGCTTTTTGTATGTACATAGACTTGACAGAATATGAAGCGTTTCTCTTATTACATTTACAAATAAAATGACACACAATGTAAATTTCATCGCACAGTTCAATCGAGTATTTGAAATGACAGGAGCTCCCTATTAATAATAATAATTCTTTTTTTTTTTGAACTAAAAGTTTGGGTCTTCTATGAAATCATACTAATACAAGAGAGTTTGTATTTCAGCTTTTGTATGACTTGCGCCAACCGTGCTACATATGTATCTCTTCATCATAATGTTTTCCCCCACCCGCACTTTAACCTTTTACATTACATTATACTACATTCACCTTGCAGCCGGTTTCTTCTTAGAATCATGTACATTTTGAATGAAGAGAAAATATATTGAGATATCATGCGTGTGTTCAGAAAAGTCTCTCTCTCTCTCTCTGTCTGTTTAGTAAAAAGAAAAACATGTAAAAATCTGGAAAGGAGAAACAGATAGATGTCCTCGAGAGATTTGTATTAGGTTAAGTTGACATATTTAATATTTTAATACAGTATTTTATAAACAAAGCAAGTAGATAAATGTATTATGAGCATTTTTTTGAGCTCAAAGTATTTTATAATTGTAAAGCATAATTGTTTGTGTAGTGTGTACATAAAAGTATGTACTATTATGTATGTACATATTCTTTTTTTGACATTATTTTTAAAAAAAAACATGAAGACAGGGAAATCAGTATAATTTTGTGTTTCTCTACAAATAAATGTTAGTTAGTCTTCTAATTTATGTCAACGAAGATGATTGTTCCAAATCTTTAGCTATGTCAAATTGGCAAACCACACACATTATATATTCATGCATTCTTTTTTTTACCCTCTCTCCCTCTCTGTGCCTCTCTGTCTCCTGTCAACTTTAGCCTTGGTAGTTTGTATGTATATTAATAATTGACAAGAATCTTCTTCAGGTTGTTTGGTGTGTGTAGGAGACGGCAAATCATAAAAAATTTCGTTTTCTGTCGACAATGGCATAATTTTAGTAGTGAATTTTTGAAATGTACATACTCTTTTTGAGCTACATGATCTATAGTTTAGTTAAAACTGTCACCCCAGTGTTCACTTGTAGTATGAAAAAACGTCTGTTGATTTTATATTAATATATACTTTTTGTGACATTGTCAAAGGGAATTATTTTATGGGAACGAAAACTATTTGTAACATTTGTTACTTTCAATCAGGAGGGATTTGTATGTTTTTTTAAAATGAGAAAATGGTTTATTTGAGATTTTCTTTTTATTAAAATTAATTTTAATAAAGTCCTCATTAAAATTTTCAATCATTTTCATTTGTAAGGTATAAATGGAGTTGTTTGACAGAATTAGCTTTATGATTCATGTGCGCTTGCCGATATTGTATCTCTCACTGCACAGGCTGGCTCAGTATGACAACACTATTTGTGACAAATTTCATGTTATCTTTGTGCATGGTTGGCACGTCTCCTTTTGTATGTAGAGATTTTGTGTGCTGACATATATATAGACAGAGGGATACTATACATGTTTAATATAGTCTACAGAGACGAGTGTTAATAAGCTCTCGTTGGTCGTGTTACCTGGTCTATGAGGCGGGTTTTACATCTGGTAGGATGTCTAGTAGAATTTGTAGACTCTGTTGGATTTACAGTGTCTGTTTTAATTTCACCAAGTTTGGTCGACCATAATATTATTCAAAGTTATATTCATGTTCATAAAGAAAAGAAATGGTTAAGGGGTTCATGAATAATTTATGATAATTATATTTTATAACAACCAATCAAGGAATTGTCATTATTGATCCAAAAGAGTAATGTCCAAAACTGTGGAATTATAATAGTAGACCATGGTATGTAATTATTATGTACACCCCTATCTTTTTATGTTAGGTTTTTTATTAAACCTACTGTTGAGTAAAATAAACTGTCTTAAAATACTCGTCGGCTATTATAGTCGTAATATTAAAAATAATTTTTAGTTGTTGAATAAAAATATACTTTTAGTTTTATGGAAGTTTTTGACGGCCAAAATGTTTTACTACTACTAGACCACTAAATTTAAGTTAATCAATGAGCCATGACATACAGTAATCATAGAGTTATGCTATAGAATGGAGTAGTTTAAATGGAATAATATATGAAATTCATTTTGTGAACGTCTTTTTGAATTGTATACAATTTTGTTTTGTCTTGCAGAGTTCCATTGATGTAACATGGGTGATAAGTGACTACAATGGAACACCAGGAACGAGAGAACTGACCGTCCACAAAGGTCAGGAAGTGGAGATTCTAGAGATGGTGACTGGAGGTGGGAGTCCTGAAATGTGTCTCGTACGATTGTTGATCTCGGGGGGAAGTGCTGGTGCTCCAGAAGGATTGGTTCCAATTTCTGTTCTCAAACAACTTCCACATACCCGACTTCGATCTAGTGGGGACACAGAGAATGGTGAGTAAAAAAAAGAAGAAGAAAAACCTGACAATGTACTTTTTGATCTAGCTCTCTCTTCCGGCTGTTTTGGGGAATATTTTTCCTGGTATTAGAGTATTTTAGTTGGTCTCCTAGAGGCTGAGACGCTTTCACTAAAAGTTTCGCTGTCGTCAATACATGAAGATGCAGACTCTCTCTCTTTTCTCTCTCATACTGCCATGATAATTCTGGGGACGGCGGACGAGAGAGAGAGAGAGAGAAAGAAACAAGACCAAAAGACCACGACGTTTGCGCTGTAGAAACGCCGTGAAAACGAAACGCATTGCGAAAAATGGGAAACCATGAGACAACACTGAAGATATACTTTGCATCTTAGAATTCATTCTAGCTCCCGGGTCTCGGTGGTAGTCAATAAAATAGGCGTGCGATTTTGCTGTTGAGAATGGATGTGCTTAATACGTGTATAAGTTTTAGCTCCAGTTAATACATACGTATAGCTCAAAGCGGATTTGCCGCATCAGCCCGTTCGTATTGATCTGCTTTTCAAAAAATATTCTTGCTCTTCGTACCCAAGAGCCTAATGACTGTTAATCGTACTACAAAAGATTGTAATATCGTCAAAAAAATATTAATTTTGTCAATTCATCTCGTCCATTCTTATGATTAAAAATTAATCATGAGGTAACGTCAGCAAATCTACAAGTTTTTTTTTCTTCTCCTTTTAGTGCTAGAGTTACAGTAATAGTGTGTAAAAGAAAAAGTCTATAGTCACAGCCATGTATATATATCTGTTGTGTGTGTGTGTATATATATGGAAGATCTGTTTAATACATGGTAATCATTTGTCAAATTTTTAGACAGTGGAAGCAGTGAAGGTAATCATTCTGGAGCTGCTGTGACAAGTAGTTCGCCTGTGTCCAAAAGGCGTGTGTTTAGTGGGTAAGTTAAAAAAACAACAAGTTTATTTACAATTTATTTGTAGAATAATACAAGTCTTTTTTTTTTTGTTCTTTTCGATATGTCTACATATGTTAATGTGGTCAAAGTACAAGTCCTCAACTAAATCCTCACCCTTTTTTATATTGTCTATAAAACCAAAGAGTTAAATAACTAAAGGTCGTACGTGTGTTATTAATAATAGTAGAAAATACTAAGAATCTACAGACACAATTTATTAGTACATACTCCTTGATATGAGAATATAATAAAGTTCCAGATTTTCAGTTTTTATGACTCATAATACATCGTAAAATTAGGGATCAGAGTACCTTTACAGACATTTTTTTGGTTGTTGATAATGGTGGTGATATGAATTTATCTATAAAACCTTATCTACTGATTAATAAAGTTGCACAGTTTACTTTTTATAAATGATATTTTATTTATATTTGTGATATAATGCGCAGTTGCAATTATTATTGTTGTAAAGTTGGACAAATGAAATTATTTTTTTTGTGAGGATAATAGGAAAATTTTGTCATTTTCATTTTTAAAAAATATATATTAGTGGAAAGTACGACCATTTAATTCATTTATTTAGCTGTTGTCTGTTGAGTATTATTTTTTTTCAAGAACAAATTTTCCTTGTACAATATTTAATAATAATTATTTATTAATATAAAAATAGTTTTTTGTTGTGAAAAAAAGAAGAGTTTTAATTCAATTTTTTAGTTTTGGCAATGATTCCATTAGCCAGGTAGTCAACATTTTTTTTATTATATTTTATTCTCATCATTTAAAATATACAGTTGACAGAAAAATATATCAATGGGGTACTCTACTCATTGATATTAAAAATTTTGAGGGTTTGATGAATAAACGGAGGAGGGTTTTATATATTTATTTGTGGAGTCAACATGTTCAAAATACAAATTTAAAAACTTGACTGGACACGTAATTAATTTGCTACTGACAATTAAATGAGGTGATAAGTGAAAAAAGTATCATGTCATATCAAATTGTGTCTATAGAAATAGCTAATGTTACAATGATAAGTCATTGTGAATAATTTAAAGTTAAGAGAGAGACTTTCAAAGTTGGAGTTTGAGTGTACATTGTACATGTACATACAGTCCGTATAAGAGTTACGGAAGGTCCAGAGACGTAGAATGACTCTTTACTCTTTTGTAACGAGTGTCGTTCTCAATACTCAACATGTGTATTTGAGATGATAAAAAAGAGTAAAGAGTCATACTTCAGTTCTGTTCGTCAGACGGACTAGTGAAGTACAGTAAAAAGTAATGGAATATATAATCAAGCTCAAATATGGCCAACAACAAGTTGTTTGAAAAGTGTTTGTGTTGTTTTAGTTGTTTCTTTTGTTCCCCATCATTTATATCGTAATGACCAAAACATATATAAAAATCTGTACTCTGCGGGGTTTTTTTTTCTTTAGTGTCTCAACATGAATTTATTTATTTACTATTTAATAATTAAAAAAAAATTATTTTAATTTAATTACAGAAAATGGCTCCCCCAACCTTTACGGAAGCTAAGTCAATCGAAGTTGAATACGAGCGATGGAACGGGGAAACCTGTTTTGAAGAAGACAAGCTCCGATAAAAAATTAAAGGTAAGAAAGTTTTATTTTTCTGAAAAAAAGAAATATTTTATACACTAAAATGAGACTTGTTTATAAAGTCAAAAAAAAAGAAGAAAGAGAATTTTAAAAGTATAGATAAATACATGTTACAAAATGGAACAATTATTGAAACGGATTTGCATCTCAAAGAGATAGAGTTGTTAAATATAAATGTATACAATTTATTGTAATAATCATGTACATTCCGGTATATGGGCATAACATTACACCTACCTATGTTTTATTGTTGAGGCATGGGGTTAAGACATGTGCTCCTGGTAAAGTGAAAGAAAACGACTCTTTAACCACACATCTTACTACGACGATAATAATATATTGTTCATTTTATTTGCCTCTAAAATATATTATGCATATTACGTATATGTTATGATGCTTTGATGAAAAAAAATTGTTTCTCCTTGGGTTGCACTAGTTGTAAAGGATTGAGCATTGAGCAACTTGTGAGGACGACGACGACGATTTCAATCCTTATTTGGGGTGTACTTCTCAACTTACTTAGGTGTGTGTGTTGCCTTTGACATTGGCTATGATAGTGAATTGCTGTTTCATTGAATCGAACAAGAGAGTGATGCTGATTTTATATTTACATATATAGGATACATTATAATGTTATATCATCTATTAGACCTTCTCTAACAACACATATATATATATATATATATATATATATATATATATACAATGTATTCTCTCAATAGGGGTCCAATTTGAGCAGATGGAAAATGTTGTTTCAGTAACTCTTCGTTGTACATGGAGGTCCACATACAGACACAGAAATCTCATCTCATCAGTTTTCTGATTCGTATGGCTCGTGTAGTTCAAAACTCATTTAGAAATTCATTTAATGTGTCCCAAACTAAAAGTCTATCACATCATAAGTGGTGGGCACAAACGTCTGTTTTAGCTTATGTGCATCTTTTTTCTCATTTTGTGACTGTTTTGTCGTCTTTGCCATGAATCAATTAATATTTTCAATTTAGTCTAAAACTACGTCGTTCTATTGTTGTCATTGTTATAAGAGTCATTTGATTTGAGACAGACAAGAAAAACAGGAATTTTTCCAGACTCGAAAACCATTTAGAAATCCTCCACATCCTGTGTATGTGTATTTGATAACTATAGTGTTAATTCATTGCGTCATCTTGGGATATTTAGGATGTCCAAAAACCCACGCTGTCAATTACTCTTTTCCTATTACAAGGATCTTGAGGAAAGGGTAGACAAATACTTTTGTGTTTTTCCTATAAAAATTGACTATTTTATTTACAAAGTTCAAGTCATTATTTACTCAGTCTGATGATATGTGTACAATGGTATTTTTTGACGTAAGTTTTTTTTGTTTAAAATAAAAAAAACGACGAATGAAAATCTTTGAGTGTGTGGGAGAATTTCAATCTTTTGGAACCAGTAAGTCGACTTACCTTGTACATATTAAATGTATATTTATATTTATTGTATTTATAACAAAAAATATATTTTATTGGTTCCATTTTTTTGTGACATCTTGTCTGAAAAACATTTGAATGTGGGTATACATATACATTAGGTTATACTTTGTAAGAAGATGAACCTTGAGACTACATTGTTTACTATTTATTTATAACTCAAGTAATTATAAGCTATTCATCTGGTCTGTTGATGATGGTAGGAGGGAGAACTGTAAAGAAATGTTGCCTGAAATCTTGTGTCATGCGATTAAATTGAATTTTGTAGAATAGGAAGTACTCACATTGCCTCTAAAGAGAGAGAGAGAGAGGATACACTAGTTGTATTTACACAATGATGGCGGCGTACCGATCTCTTATCATTAACATTGAGTCATTTTACAACAGATCATTGTCATCATTTCTTTTTACCTTCAACATGGTGTAGGATACGGAGTGCATTTTAAAGCTTCATTGGATTGACTCGTATGACTCGCATAATAAATTTGTATTGGCACAAATTGATAGGGCTTGTAATAATAATTCTAGTTGCATAGACCGTTTGCGATGAGGATTGTTTGTGAAGCTAATAGTTTAGTCATGTGAATGCATGTTATATCATTAATGACATCATTGGTTTCAAAGCTGTAGTCCTTTCAACCTTTTGTCATTTACTAAAAGTGCAGCTTGAACAACATAAGTTATAAAACTATAATATGAAGTAGAGTTTTTGTATTATTCTATCTATATTTACATATTAACTTTGATGTTAGACATATGTATTATATAAAATATATGTCACGGTAGTAATGACATGTATTGAAAATGTTGGGTTTATTTTGTTTCTACTACATCTCATGTGTTCTAACATGATGCTATTCATCTTCTCGGATATCTGTATAATAATAGCCTTTTCATCAGTGTAGTATAAGTTGAATATGGGAAAGACATGGTGGTGTGTGTAATGTGCTGATAATATATTTGTATCGACTATCTATCGCCTGCCTTAGTAGTTATATATTGTACTTTGAATGTGTCGTTTGTATCATGGCTATTTATGTTTTTCATTCTTCCTGAGCCTCTTTGTACCAACAAATTAATTTCAAATCATTTTTTACTATGTATACATCCGTCTTACATTGGAAAACATCCTAGCAAATGATGAGAAGAGAGAGTATTTTTTTCAAACAAATATTATTGAGTCATATATTTAATTTGCGTAAAGGACAAAGTATTTTTCAATTAGAATGTTGAAATTGTTTTTTTTCTTTTCTATTTAAAAAAATGTGTAATACTTGTCTTGTAAAATTGTAAATCGTCTAGAGAGGGATAGATAAAATGAGGATTTTAGCATGGCTAGTTTTAAAATTGATAATGACATTATTATTGTGACTCAATTTTTCTATGTCTAAATATTTAGAATTTGTAACATTCAGTGGTATGTTGAGTCGATGATTTTTTTTACGTTGGGTACCTAGACCTACTCTCGTTATAACAGCCGTATCTATTCGATGAGTATTTAAAATGGAGTAAGCAAAAGTTTTACTTATCGTTAGTTTATATTAGAGAATTTTATCAGTATCAGACAACACTCTGTTCATCTTCTTAAACGAGTTGATCCTTGTTGATTCTGTAAAATTCAATATGTTGGGTATGTTCAGTTTGTTCTAAAAGACACACACACACACTCACTCTGTCTCTCACACACACGTTGGATTATATAGATTTTGCAAAATGTAAAAAAGAAAAACCCAACGAATTGCATTCGTTGAAATTCATGTGAGACTGTATACATGGGCTCCGTATGTTGAGTTCCATTTGAACGGTGGTAGTCTCTCATATGCCTTGTGAAGTATAAGATTACGTGTGAGACATTTTATTTCATTTGTTGGCATACGTCTCCACGACGAGTATAGATAGACATAGTTTTTATTCAATTTTGTTTTTTTGCAAACAGCCTAAGAATAATTTCACCTCATAGTATCTAAGAAGGAGTTTAAGACGGTTTCTAATGTGTGACGGATTTAGAGAGTTAGTGTAATAGACTCTAGTGTTAATATATATTTGTTTTTTCTGTATCTATATCTATAGCCTAGATATGTATTTTCCTTGTACAAGTGGTTTTCCTTGTTTGCAAAAAAAATTTGTGGTTTACTAATTCATGTGTATGTTGTAGGTCTATATGAAATTGACTATATTTCACATTGACAATTTTTTTGAACACTTTAGTCAAATATGAGAAAGTTTGCAAAATTGTACTCAAAATAAAATTCCCTGATTAATTCTTAGTAATTCATATGACTAGTCGGAACAAATAGTGAGAAAAATGGATTAAAAATAAATGTGAATATTGTGTATGTGATGATTACATAGGTAAAAAAAAAGTATTTAAATTTTTGTAAACTAGATTCTAATTTGGTTGTCAAGTTTGTTATTCACTTCCCTATTTATCTATATATATAAAGAAAGTGATTTGACTAAACGTTCTTTACAAAGCTGCATAATTTCTTAGTATGTGTCTTGACTCTTGGGAATATGATGCACAATTTGAGAGGTACTGCGTAGTGTTAAATTCTACTGTCAAAATCTAGGTCGGAAGAAGACGTTACGTAAGTTTTTTGTTCTTCCATGCAATATACGTATATGTATATATATATATATATATATATACGTGTGTGTGTGAAGCCAAAAGTAGCAAAGAAGAAATTGGAACAAATGTGAATTTAGATTCTCGAGTCGAGAATGAGCAATTCGACGGGGTTCGTGTGTAGTCAGATTCGGGGGAAAAGGGATTGAATTTTTTTTCTATAATAGAATCATTTGGAAAAAAACAGTCTGAAATAGATTTGTGAAATAAATAAAAACCATTGTTTATTAGGTATGTTGATAAGTGGAAATTAACAAGTCATTAAATCTGATTATATTGTGTGCCTTGTGCATCTCTCCAAAATATTGTGTGTGGTTGAAACAAGTGCCTTGTTAAAATGAAGAAATTATTCGGCTCGTTGAGGCAACTATCTAAATCTGATAAGGTGAAAGGGGAAGACTTGACAGAGACGAAGAGTAAAGACTCTGACTCTCCTTGTTGTAGTAATGGAGAAACTACTCATGGGCCAATTATTGATGATGGTCAGAGTAGAGTTAAAATTGGAGGACAAATGTCTACTTCAGCACTTGATTTGACGAGTGCTATATCATGGACTGGTTTTAAATCAAGAACAATTGCTAAAGATTTAGAACGTTCAAGTCCAGTCAACATGGGTACTTGTGATCACTTTAAAAAGGGAAATAATTTTAGTGGTAGCTCAGTGCCTTCATATGTTGGTGATATTGCACGTGCTTTATGTACCACTTTAATTGGCGCTCCTGTTCTTCATGAATCTACTTCGAAGGTTACATTTTTTAACAGAATTTTTTTATGAGGGTAAACCGTTTCAATAAATTAATCCTTTGAGTTGTGTCCTTTTGACTCAAGTACATAATGATAATTAATGGTCCACTGTGTACATTCATAAATTATATTTATTAATTTTTTTTTTCTCCAGCTTCCACCAACATCACCGAGTACAAGCGATATGGGCAACCGCGTCTCGGCACCGTCCGAAGAAGAAGAAAAGAAACCCCCGAGAAGTGCTAGTGGTGATATTGCACTCTCTGACCACAGAGATCCTGATGACCCTGAAGACGAAGAAATTCCTTCTATGGCTCCGATCCGTAAGTTTATTTTTTAAATCATTATGGTACATGTGTTGACAATGTATTCTTTGCTTTATTTTTGCAATAAGGGGTAAATGCTACCTATATTTGTTTTGTACATTACAATTAATACAATTCCATTTAACAAATTCATATTATAAACATGCGCTTGACTTGAAGTAATTAAATTCATTTGAAAGGCCAACAATGCCAAGATCTTTTATTTTGAGTTCAACAAGACTCATTGTTTTTTTACTGTATATTATGTGAGACATTGTTGTCATTTATTTGTTAAAATGAAATTATAACTAGGACATAAAAATTGTTATTTTGTCAGTCTCAACATTGAATTGATTATTTGGAATGTCTATGCAGAATGCTAAAAAATTAAAGAGATGATTGTATTAATAACATGTTTATTATTTATTACTCGTAGATTCAACAACTTACACTCGGTTAGCCGCCACTGAAGGTGCCATGGGTGATGAATCACAAGCCAAACGGGTACGCTACAATAATTTTTTCAAGTCATACACGTATAAAATAATTGATGTATTATGGTCAGAGTTTTATAATTTGAGTTAGAGTAATTATTATGAAAATAGTCGATCGTAATTTTTTTTTAGAAAAATGCATTTCGAGAGCATATACATTGTATTTAACCAGAAACGATGATAGTTTGTGATTTAGTCGGTTCTACATTATGTACCTTTAAATATCAAGTTTTTTGTGCATTATTTTAAACGACTAGTAATGTTTCCGTTACATTAATAAATATTAGTACATTTATTAATGAATTGAGGTTTAAATGTGAACATAACCCATAATGAAATATTATGATAAAATTGGTATGTTGGATATTTCGTATCCCTCGTAGTCCGCTAGTATGCCTTTAAAAGGCGCCCATGAAGGATCCACAACGGCTGAGTTAGCTACAGAATTGGAGAAAATTGTACGAGAAAGAATGGTTGGTCATGGTCATCTTTCTAGCTAGAGCATGAGCACAAGCTTTACTGATTTTTTTTCCTATTGTGATTTTGTGATTATGGTTTTTAGTCTCTATTCTGAGTAATTTTCAAGCGAATGGATTTTTTTTGATTTACTAATACAGCGAGAATTTTTTGAAGTTGTTTTGAAGACATTGTTATGATTATTATTTTGTAATGAATTTGACATTTAAATATTTCTCACTAACGTAAAGGTGGTTTTTTGTAGGTATAATATGGCCAAGTTTTTTTATCCGTAATTACATTACAACTTTTTAAATGATTATTTTAAGTTGCATGGTGTTTTATTTCTTAACCATATGATTTTTAAAAATTATAGAATTCAATGCCAAATTATACATAATATTTTATTTTGTGATATTTCTTACAAATATCTGTATTATTTATATTGTTTAAGAAATCAAACCACCAGTTTATATATTATTTAAATATTATAGAACGTTGCACTATATTGTACACAGTAGCTATTATTATATTTTTAGTAGCTACAATTTCTTCTACATCTAATGTTTATGTTTTGATACGAAGCAATCAATTATTTTTTCATATTGTTTTCAATTTCCTTCACGTGTCTATTAATTCTGTCAATCTTTTGGAATGACGTAGTCAAATGTTGTTTTTTTTTATTGTTATATTTTGTGATGGAAAGGAATATGACTTTTTTTGACATGTTGTTAATGGATTGGTTGAATATATTTTAGGAGCAACACTCAGAACGGGATCTGAAAGAATTGAACAGACTGAATGAATTGTCACTTGAATGTCGTGGTGGTGGTGGTGATACAAATAGTGAAGTTCTTAGTCCTAATAATCCAGGATCATCGTCATTCTCTCGAAATCTTGATATATTGAATAGTCCAGTGAGCGAAAGTGACTCTGTGACTGGGAATGGGGACAATGATGAGACTTCTACAGCTTTAAGCATCAAAAAGAGAGTATATGTGATTCAAGAATTGATAAAAACTGAACAAGATTATGTGAGAGACTTAAAGGATGTCATCGACGGCTACATGGCTATAATGAGAGATCCAAACACAGATATACCAATGCCAGAAGACATTAGAGGAGGAAGAGATAAAATCATTTGCGGAAATATTGAGGCTATTTACGAATGGCATAGAGAGTAAGTATTCAACTCCTTTTTGTTCTTCTATTTTTAGAGTCTTTTTTGTAGTCAAAGTTTTATTCCGTTCCTTTTTAAGTGAAAAATAATTTGTGTGTTCATAGATAGATTCATTCAATTAATTATTTTTAAAATCTTCTTTCTAGTATATTCAGCAAAGCACTGGAAAAATGTGAATCATCTAGTACTAGTGGTGAGTTATACTAAATAGTACATTTTTTTAAACAAAGAATTTAGGGAAGTGATTCAAGTTTAGATTGTCAAACTTTTTACATTCTCATAAAAAAATAGTTTCATCATTTGTGTAAAATAATAGTTATTTACTAAAAGTTGTAATTATTTTTTGTGTCTAACATTTTCTCTCTCTCTCTTGTGTTCTTTTTAAAGTAATCGAAATTGGAGCTTTGTTCAAGAAATACGAGAGGAAACTACATATGTATGTTGTCTACTGCCAAAATAAGCCAATGTCGGAATTTATCGTTTCGGAATACATTGACACATACTTTGAAGTAAGGAAAATTCAATAGAATACTGAAAAATACAATCTGTCTTTTTTTTCTCTCTTTGTTACACTTTGATTTATTTTTATTTATTTATCTAATCATTAAATATGTGACAGTTGTGTACATGTACGTTTACATAGTGAAACACAAATGTCACTTTTTAAAAAATTATTTTTGCTCGTTCTTAAATTTGTGTGTCACTATTAATTAGTAGTGGAGCAGTTGTATTAAGTCAAATATACGCTCCAATTTTTTTTGTGGTTTGTAGGTTGTGCCAAAATTCTTATAATATTTTTAAAATCTTCTATTTGATTTGTAGGAAATTCGCCAAAGACTAGGACACAAATTAACGTTGTGTGATTTGCTCATCAAGCCGGTCCAGCGGATAATGAAATATCAACTTTTGTTAAAAGACATTCTCAAATACACCGAGCGTATAGGGAACCAAGAAGAGATCGACGCGTTGAAACAAGCATGTAGTGTTATGCATGTGGTACCCAAGGAAGCCAATGATATGATGAATGTGGGTAGACTCCAGGGCTTTGATGGGAAAATAACTGCACAAGGAAAACTACTCCTATTCGGTCCTTTAATTTGTTCAGAAGGAACATCTGCCATAAATTTCAAAGGAAAGGAACTCCAAGTTTTCTTTTTTGAGCAGAGCATTATTTTAAGTGAAGGTGAGTGTCGAATATGAAAATTCATTTTTAATTTTATTTGTTAGGTTTATTTGGTAGATTTTCATTATATTTTTAAATAATAATTATATCTATTTTGGGTTGACTAGTTTAAATACATTAACAAGTCAAATATCAAGTATTTATTGTGCAAACATTGCAGTATAGAAATAGCAAGAATAACATGATATCTGTATACTGATTTTTACTAGAGGTGTATATTGATATTTTAAGGCCTCATGACACATGTTTTTCTTTTTTTTTTACAGCCGTTGGTAAAAAGACTCAGTTCTCGAATCCCGTGTACATCTACAAGGCTCATGTTCAAGTAAGTTTTGTCTTGTCATTTTTATTTCTTGTGCGTTATATTTACTATATTTATATAGCAATTATTTTTTGTTGTACTGTCCCATGTAATAGAAATCATTATACCTTTCTAGCATCGTTAAAGGGTTTATTTTTATTTTTTTTGGAAAGATGGGCTAGTTTCATAAGTTGTTTATTCAATGAACAAACGACATGGATGTTACTGTACTGAGTACATGTCTTGTAACACCCAAATTGAATCATAAAATGATTTACAATGGAAGGATTTTAAAAATATTTTTAAAAACTAGTTAAGTTACATACATTTATGATGGATTCGACAATATTTTGATGGAATGATAAAGTCTTTTGCAAAAATATGATGGGATAGAAAAGATGAAAATTAATGAATAGTTTGATGCACAACATAGACTTTGGTACAAGTTGTTCCTTGACGAAAAAATGTCTAGAGCTTCCTAATAAGGACTTTGGAATAATTTTGTTGAAAAAGGATGACGGTTTGTTGTGTCAAGAAATATTACCTTATGCATATTAGGGAAGGTAGGCGCCATGTGATGCTCAAGTTGGAATGGTTAAATGAAGCTTTATATATTATTTAAAATAGAGTAATTGTTTAAACATAAGAGAGAGAGAATGAAAAAATATGAAGGAGAGGACAACTTCTACAAGATGAAAAATTGAAGGTTTTGGGACAAGACAGAGAGTGACATATGTGACTGGAATCATATTATTATGGCATAAATTGAATGGAAATTAGACAATTTTTTCTGGACGGTTTAGACACCAGTTCATGTAAATCAAGACTCCCTTTCTATGTAGAATTTTTTTTTTCACTTTTAAATTACATTATAACTCTATTATGTGTTATTGAATCATAGCGTAGCCAAAATGTTTGAACTTTGAAGGCCAAGTACTAAAAATAGTACTAGTGTTTTTTTAGAACTATTACTATTACCACTCTAAAGCTCGACAAGCTTTCAGACTTTAGATACTTTCGTCTCAGATGGATATATGATAATCAATGGCAAGTTTTAAATTTAGGATGAGTGAGAGTAAACGATAGAACTTTTTTTTTAAAGAAGGATTTTTTATGATTGAGAGGGTAATGAAAATGGGCCTGTTTTATGTTTTTTAACTTTTATGCTAATTTGACTTAGAGGTCATGTTGTCAAAGAATAATAAATTCAAATATGGAGAATTGATGTAAACAAAATGTGGTTTTAAACTTTGTTGTCTCAATTTTTTTTTATTTTGTAGGTTAACAAAATGTCCATAACGGAAACTGTAGATGATGGAGATCCTTGTAAATTTATTTTAAAGGTGAGTAAAGTTTTTTGAAAATAGTTTTTTTTTCTTGATTCCTGATTGCAATGAATTAAATAAGGATTTTTGTAAATAATTTTTAAAAATTTATTTATTTTAAAGTCTACTGACCCCAAAAAACCATTAGTGTCGTACATATGCCAAACTACTAAAGAGAATCGGGACGAGTGGATCGAAAACCTAAGATTTATTCTACAGGTATGTAATTTACAAAAATATTTTATTTTGTTCAACATTTTTTTAGTCCTTTTCAACTGGAATCTTTCATGTCAAAAAGTTTGAAATTAAAATGGGGGGGGGGGGGAAGGAGTAAAGATTGCTCAAAGTTTTAATATTTTTTTGTGATTTTTTTTATCCAATTACAGACACAAAAGGACTTTTTGAAAGCCATACAGTCCCCGATAAAATATCAAAAAAAAGTTACTAAGTGAGTTTACCATCAGTTTACTTTTTTTATTCTTCTCTAACTATTTAATATTTTACTCAGCAATCTCTAAAATAACTCTGACCTTCTTTTACATCTGTCCTGTAATTTTGTTTCTTGCATTATATTGTAAGACACGATGCTTTCTTTTTCAATAAGTTTATCATGTTTTTTTTCCATAGAATGTTAGCACCATTCAGTTACAATAATGTATGTGTAAAAAGCAAAAAAAACTCCTGTGTACACGTTGAGTAACGTGTATATTTTGTAATGCTATACTCTGTTATATATAATAGAGTATATTATGTAACTTCCTAGTTGTTATAATTATTTATTTAAAAAGATGCAGCAAAAGGGATTTTTAATTAATTAACGAATTATCAATAACTGTAACTGTAGTTATAATACGAGTCAAATGTAGGAAAGTGTTTTAGACTCTAGAATGAGTCACTTTCCTTCAATTAAAAACTGTTCAACTTTTCTCCCCCTTAATCTTTTACTGCATTGAAGCTATATAAATAAATTATATATAAATAAATTAAATCCATACAAAAAACAAAGCTGTACGACTGCGACGTGCTAGATTCATATATAACTAATCATTAAGGGAAATAGTTTTCAGGCATTTGTGATAAAAATTTATGTACCTTTCTTAATTATTTACTGTTAGGCTTCGATTAATGTTCTAATGAAAAGTATCTGTAACTGCCTGTGCTTGTGTATGTTAGAGAATAACTCTGATTGAGTGTCATTTTTTAAAAAAAGAAGGGTTTTACGTCTGCTTGCAACTATAATTTATACATATAAATATCTAATTTTATCATCGAACCATCATGCAGCCAAAAAAGAATTACCAAAGTACAACAGAATTTGCACAACGTCGTCGTGTGCATTTCATAAATAATAATACTTGCAGATTCATACGTCTCTAATACTATGTCTTGTGTGTCACAGTTCTGTCATTGGTTTATTTGTCGAGTCATTTTTGATCATAAATATGTTTTTTACAGAAATTTGAAATTATTTCTTGTTTTAGTTAAATTAATTAAAAATCATTGTTTGCATGAAATTTGTCTATATCTATATCTATGTTAAATAATTTAACATGGATATATATAATACAAAAAAATACAATATTTAATATGAATAATATTATAAAAGTCGGCAATGGACAGTTTGTACTCAAGCAGGTCAAAAAGTTGGTTCTTTTTACAACAAACAGAAGATAAAGTATATATATATTTACCTTAAAAAAGATGTTAAATACTCATTTTCAATGGCACGATGATATATACATTTTATAATGATAAAATTTATAGAATTGTAAGTATTATACATTGTGGAAAATATTTGACTATAGAGAAAGTTATTACGACTCATATTATATTATAACAAATAAGGTACGTAAAAGAAAAGCTACATGTGTTTTATGTCATATGCTGTGTAAGTTATTTTTATTTTTTATCCGTGTACAGATAGTTGCGTAGGGCAGAGTAAAGCAGAAGATATGATCGTACCTGTATTATTACACGTATCTCTCTTCATTGAAAATAAGATCTTTTTTCCAATATACATTCGTATTAATACAAGAACGTTTGTGTTTACACTATTTTTTTTTGAGAGAGAGAAAAAACAATACGGGGGATTGAAACAAAGTATAAAAATTTATTATACTGAGACATATAGTGTTTTACACAAATTAGGTCAAGTTTCCATTTTGTTATGTTGTTGTGTCCTTTTATGAATTTTGTTTTTCTTTTTTTTCCCATTGTTTTCATGTTCTTGTTGTTATTTGTATCCTTAAATAGAACAATAGCATAATCTTGTCGAGACTATTGTCTTTATCATGAAAAATGTTATGGAGCGTCTTTAATTTTGTTTTCGCTACCGCACATTCTCCCATTTTTTCCAATTAATTGTACATTGTACATGCATAATTTAAATATAAAGTTTTTTTTCAAGATTTTCCCGAGTATACAATTACATGTATCCATTTTTTGCTGTTATCCAATATGTATCCATCTACTATGAAGTTTCTGGAAATTCAGAATATTTTTTATTGATTGACCTTATGTTAATGTTATGTAAATGCGTAATATAAGATTTCATATTTTGAAGAGGAAGAAAACAAAATGTCATCATCATTAGAACGCTCAACCAGAAAGGATACAAATTTTTTGCACACTAAAAAAAGTATTATTATTAAAAATCTTGTTGTGAAGAAAGTATAGATGCGATCAAGATTTTTTTTTTGTTTTTTGTAGGATATTTTTGGTGAATCGTGATTTTTTTTTTCACTGTACAATAAAGTTGTGCAAGGAGAAGAGTCTATAATTGCCTAGTGTCAAGTTATAAGTTTATTGACTACTTGTGTTGTGTATAGTAATGTCCTGTATTGATATCCGCTGTTCATGTGTTCTTTTGAACTCTTCAGCGCTGGTAATTATCAATACAAAATGTGTAAATATATATATGTATAATATATACATTAAATTAAATAACTTATTGTAGTCATGTTGATTCTTTATAAAAACAAAAAATCAATAGTTCAGAAAGGTCATATTTTATTATGTGTAATTTTATTTAAATTTGTAAGTTTGATGGAAAACAAAAAAATGGTATGAAATTTGTTTGTTTATATTATATACAGTATATAGAGAGAAGATCGCAATTTGTAGAAAAAATGGTACATATTACATATTATAACTTGTTGCATTGTTAAGAATTCGCTGTAACAAGGTTCGTAGACATTTCCGAATTTCTTGGATATTTCGCATACACACATTATATATAAATATATATATATACATATATACATATATAGAGCATACTAAAAGGGGGAAAGATGATGAGAAGGAATTTGTTCGCGATTAAACTTTTAAATTTTGGAGAAAAAAAATGATGTATGAATATAGAGTGTATAAAGTACGTTTATCATTGTGGACGAATGGTATATTTGTCTTGATAATAATTGCTATTTAAGTAAAACTTTTAGTCGTACAAATAATATGTATGTTTGTTAAAATCGAGAGAGTTAAAACCTGAGAATATATCGACTGATTTTCTTACATTTTGTCGTGTTCAATTTTTATGATTTGATGAATTATTTTACATAAGTGCATAAAGAGAGAGAGAGATAATGTTGATGGCTAATTAGAAATATAAGACACATTTCGACTACTTCTGACGATTTAGTAAAAATTTGTGTGCCTATTTTGATGTGAAACAGTTTGTAATATTTATATAAAGCTTCTTTAGCATGCAGGGAGCTCTTACAGTTTTAGTTTATAATTTTGTCCTCAGTGTGTTTTACTTTAATTTGTCTGACGTTTTAATTTGTCAATCAGTGTTTTTTTTGTTACTGTATGTGCTTGCTTATAAATACTGTAGCTTCACAAAATATTTAATTATTTAATAATGATATAATTTGTGTAAATATTCTTTATTTGAATGATTTTTTCTCTTGTGAAATATCAATGATATGGATATGTTTAATTATTAGTCTTTTTTTGGTCTGGTTTTGTTGTGTTGTCTAAAATACATTTGACTGTACCTATTTTGTGAATGCACTTTTATGTCTTTCCTTTTTTCTCTTTTTGTGTGTGTAAATTGAAATGCGTAAAATTTAAATTTTTAATGAAATATTTGAAGATGAGAGGATAGTGATGGTAATTTAAATGCAATTGCGTGTCCGTTTGTATATTACATAGTACTATGTACATAATAGTCCATTTGTACTTTCACATAAAGTTAGTTTTTTTGTATGTCGCTTGAGTGATGTAATCAATTGAATGTGCTAACAGAAATCTACGAGGTTGATTTATTTATACTAGTTGAGTCTATTTGTGTGTGATTAATGTCTGTGTTTATATAAGTGTAAAGCATTTTTTTGTGTACAGTTTGATTGATATTGCCGAATGATGACTGACTCTTGCTTTTTGTTTTTTGTTGATTTTGCACAGCGTTCTGTCGAGCACAAGCACAAAACCTTTAAATAGTTTAGAGAACCCTGCTTTGAGAAAGAGAGCAAACAGTCCTCTTGCTCATTTAACCTTACCTGTTCCTGAACTTTCAGCCATGAGTAATGGCGATATTTACAAAACTACAAAAGAAACCTCATCTGGTCAATTATTAGATGTAAGAATGCAGAAAACTCCTTCATTGGAACTTAAATTAAATGTTAACCAGTCATCAGCGCTTCATTCCCCACAATATCTCCCCCCTCCTCCTTCCCTTATTGTTCCCAATTTAAAATCCCAAAAGAAATATATTCTCAATGGATGGAGAACCTCTCTAAATTCCTCTCTACGCTCAAAATCCAAAGCAAACAATTATCGTATTGTTAGTGGAACTTCCTCAAGTCCAACAACTCCAGATGAACTCTCTACTAATGGTGACATGACCCCATTTGTCAGACGATGGTCCGAGTCTCCAGCACCTCCAAAACTGGTACTGGTTCCTTCTAAATTAGGGGAAAGATCATGAGACTTTATATTTTGAAACTAACTCCCTTGCATTACCTATAAATCACATAGTACAAATTATTATTCCTATTCTTATGCGCTTGTAATTCCTTTCATAAATGGTATAAATTTGGGTACAAATTATTTACACAATGGAGAGCCTTTTTTACATTTAAGGGACTGGGCTTAATTTAAGTGATGATTTTACTTCTTCCATGTTCTTTAATGTTGGGTACTGTCGGGTAAAACAGC
The DNA here is from genome assembly GCA_034700945.1 of Arrhopalites spinosus. Taxonomy (NCBI): domain Eukaryota; kingdom Metazoa; phylum Arthropoda; class Collembola; order Symphypleona; family Arrhopalitidae; genus Arrhopalites; species Arrhopalites spinosus. The sequence continues at coordinate 5,697 of JAQIVZ010000993.1, read as the reverse complement.
TAATGGTGGAGGGACTATAATGATTTTTTTTACAATTGGTCGGGAGCTTTGCTTTAATATGGATGACTTGATTCAAATGGTAATGAAAATACATTTTTAAATGTTGTTTTGTAACCTCTGTGTGTAAATTCTAACTTTTGTAATACTAACTCGTAAGTGACAGCATGACAAACTAAAAGTTCTATTAATGTGGATTCTGATTAATTACTAAATATGTTGAATTAATAATTACCTAATACAGTATAGCTTGTATCGATTAAGATTCTATTCAATTGTTTATCTTAGAAAAGTAAATAGGTAGTTTTCTTATAATATTGATGATTTAGAAAAAACAATGGGATTTTTTCCAGAATTGTTCAGTAGGATGGGGAATGCAATTATTATAAAATTGTGTTCAAAATCTAATGCGCCTTCAAAATTGAGGAATCTTTTCAGTGTTTTTTGAAAAGATTTTTTTTACTGCTACTTACAACTACAGGCTTTATAGATTTTGAGGTATATAATACATGTGTGTATAGTGTTGATGTCTAACATAGATTGCTAAATAAAGTGCTTTAGAAATAATTGTTTGCGAGTGTTATGTGATAAATTGGAATATTTTCTCTACAGGGGGAACACTCAATTAACTGCAACAGAAGTACAAAAATTCCCATACCGCCCGGTTCATTTGTGAAAGGTGAATAAACATGATGAAAATTTAATTAATCCTCCTTTCTTCTCTCTCTCTCTCATGATGTATGTGTTCGTTCATTGTATAATGCTGAATGTAAGAGAATTAATTTTGATTTGTACTATATTTAGTGTTGGCGGATTTCAAAGCAATAAAACCAGAAGAAGCTACAGTGTTGAAAGGAGAGTCTGTTCAAATTCTTGGAGTAGATCATAATATTGGTTACTATTTTGTGCGGAAAATTGGTTCAAGTAGTCAAGGTTGGGCTCCCGAAATTATTCTTCAGCATCCAATAACTACAAATAATACAGACAATAATACACCCAAAAAGCCATGGTCTTTTCGTAGACTGAAACCCAATTTTAATCGTCGTGATATAAATAAAAAAGATTTAAATAATAGTCAATTGTGTGGATCGGATGATGTTGTGGACTTAATAGGTAACATTTTAAACTATTTATATTTATTTTAGCTTGTGTCTATTTTTTTATTTTTTTAAGTTGAATACTAAAAATATATTTTATCAATTTAATATAGATGAGAACGTGCCAATATTTTCTGTAGAACTTCAACCAAGTGCTAGATATCAAAGTGGTGAAAAAGTTGTTTTACAGTGTCAAGTTTGTGTGAACAAATCTGAAGGTAAATGTGAATTTTTTTTTTTCGATTTAAACGTTTGTGTACTTGAGGTAATTATTTTCACGCATTTATTTACACCGAGCTATAAATACTTGTTTAGTTGCATTGCATGCTTGGATTTTTAAGTGCTTGTTGTATCATATTACCAAATGTACACAGACGAAATTGCTATTTAAAATTGTTTTTTTTAAACAAATTTTTTTAATGAAATTTCGCAAGGTATGGCTAAATTTTGTATTTAAAGAGTTGGACTAAAGTGAATTAGTTTTTCAAAAATAGTTTTTAGTGACTAGAAAACTGATCATTTGTAATATATTAAATCCAATTGTCTTTTCTATTTTATAGGATGCATCACTCATTGGTCCGATGCTTTTGGTCATGCCATCAGAAATAGTAATAGACATGACGTGACATTCAGTGATGGATTCGCAACGCTGGTTATTCATGAATGGTAAGAATTTATCTGATAATATAATGTCGTACATTTCAAAAGTAATTCAAAACCAATTTTACGCAACTTTTGCCTCATTTTTAGTCGAGTTACGGATTCGGGTCGATTGACTTGTACGGTGTAAGTGGATTTTTTTTCCTTATAATTATGTCTACTATATATAACTGCATGTATACAAGTGTATACCTGTATAGCTTTTGCTACCTGTTGAATTTGATTGAATCTGATTTATGGATTCTTGTGTATAGCGTTAGTGACGCCGGAAGTAACTCAACTTCATGTGTTCTCAGCATTACTGGTACAAATTTTAATTTATGCTTTATTTTACTTTTTTCTGATTTTACTTAATTTATTTTCATGTGAGTAAATTAATAAGTTTCTTGATGTAGCTGTGCCTCCATCACGTCCAACAGCTCCAATTGTTACGTCCTTTGATGGTGACTCTGTTGAGCTTCAATGGGATAGCAATACGGGATCAAAATCAAATATCATCAAGTTTTTTACGGTTCAACATTGTCTCTCAGAAAATCAAATTTTTACCAGTTGCGCTGTTGTTGCCGATACACAGTGTAGAGTACAACATTTGACACCAGGTCAAATGTATTCTTTTCGAATTATTGCTCACGGGGAAGGAAGTACAAGAAGTGAGCCAAGCCTTCCAAGTCGTAAGTTTTCTTTTCCTTTTTTTAAAGTTGAACTAAATCATTTGAATCATCTTGGTGGTTATTTATCCTGTTGTGTAAAAAGTTTTTATAAATGTAAATATATTTTTTATTATCAACAGAGTCTGTAATTATTCCACCAAATTCACCACTGACGCCAAAAACACCGGGAACTAATAATGAATATTTCAATTTGAGTACAAATGATTCTGGCAATAATACATCAACAAATGAGTCAGAGTCTTGCAAAGATGCTGAATTCAATAAGAAGTACATTGAACTCGAAGACCTTGATCGAGGGAGGTTTAGTGTTGTCAGAAAATGTCAAGAAGTGTCAAGTGGCATGGAATTGGCTGTCAAATTTGTACACCGCAAACGTTGGAAAAAACTACTGATGAAGGAGTATCAAGTTTTGTCGGCTATTTCACATCCCAATATTGTCACAGTTCAAGGTTTCTTTGAAACCAGTATGTACTCTTCAATCGTCATGGAATAGTAAGTTTATGAGTGTGATGCTAAAGTTAAACTTTTTGTTACATCAAGTACTGACTTTTGCCATTTTGTTTTCCTTACAGTGTTTCGAAAACTTCGCTCTTTTCCTATTTATGTGAACAAGATTTCTACATGGAATATACTGTTGCAACTTTGATGGCTCAACTATTTCAAGCCCTAGAGTATATCCATAGTTTGGATATTGCCCATTTAGACATTGAAGTAAGTTTTTCCCCATTGATTATTGTGAGTGACTGAGCGTCACAGATGTATAGGAAAAACAAAACTTAATATTTTTGTTGCATTTTTTTCTGTAGCCAAGCAACATCATGATAGATAAAAGTGTTTTGCCACCAACACTGAAATTATTAGACTTTGGGGCTGCCTGTCATGTCGCGGAAGGCTCACCTGACACTCTCCCTCAAACCCTTCCGTCATTTGAGTTTGCTTCCCCTGAGGTATGTATTTGAACCAACTTTTTTTTTTTTAAGATTACTGAAAAGTAACTAATCAATATGAATTAATTACAGCTGCTTTTAAGACAAAAATGTTCGACTCTCTCAGACATGTGGTCAGTCGGAGTGTTGATTTACTTACTTTTAAGGTAAAATTCACTTTGATTTTGTACATTCAACACGAGATTATTTTTGAAACAAAGTCAATAATGTATGGTTGTTTATTGTAGCGGAGCATTTCCATTCATGAGTGAAAAAGGTAATTATTTAAAATTTAAAATATTACCTATAAGGATAACATAATCATTTTTTACAGAATATGACGGATTGCTGTAATGCAAAAAATAATGGATTACATTTTATTATTTTTAGTTGCAAGTTTTGAAAAGATGAGTGCCAACATAATTAATTGTCATTATCGATTTGGCATTGAGCAATTCAAGGGGATTTCTTACGAAGTTAAGGAATTAATCCGTCATGGTATGTGTGTATATTATACCTACTTTAATAAACTACAAATTTTAAGGGATAAGTAATAAAATGAAAATTATTGTCCCACAGTACTGATTGCAAATCCCAGTGACCGTATAACTTCCTCACAATGTGTTCAATCAGCATGGATTCGTCAAGTAACCTTTTTTTACTTGTAGACGTTTTATCCTTTCAAAAGCTGTTTGCTAATTTGTCATGTTTTTTATTATTTTACAGGCACGAAAATACGTTTCACCTTTGCCTAGAAGTCGTTTGGAATTTGCCATGAATCATCAACGATTTAACATCTATAATTGAATTGGTTCAATACAATCATAGCAAGACTATCAAAGATGGACTTCTCTGTTAAATGTAAAGCATGAAAAATGTCCCAACATCTTTTGAAATATTTTTTGAATTTTTTTTTTGAAAACAAAGACAGTTAAATTATTGAGTATTATGAATTAAAAAAAATGTTAATTGTTTAGTGATCCGCGGGTAACCTTTTAATTCCGTTGATTTAGTTGAAAAGCACTTTTTCCAAGTGTTTTTTTAAGGAACCAAACAGTGGAATATTTACTATAGACTGTGGCTAATCTGTGATACAGACCATCATAGCGACATTAATATTATTGTGAACTACATATTATTTCAATCACTGTTGATATGTACAACTTTCTATAAGCATTTATAAGTTTAAGATTATAAAAATGGCAAGGCCTCTACAAAGTATTTTGAGTTATATTTTAGTCATTAAAAATAGTATTTTTTTGTGAGAGATGCTCGCTTTTATCATGTTACATGTATTATTTAATTATTATGAAAAGATATTGTAATTTAGGAAAGAATCTTGGGAACAATTTGTTTCAGATTCTTTAACAGTGGTATTTATATAGCATAATAGTTAATGATACTATTACATAATAATTAAATGACGAAATTGACGTCCTCGTGTTCAGCTATACATCCTGTGACCTCATTTCTTACCTGTTCAACATATTGCAGACCGGTTTGACTGATTAAATTTTCTCATCTATTCAATCGATCAAATGTCTTATTTAGATGTCGAAAAATTAATTATGTAGTATTATTGTAAAATAAACGTCTGATTTAAACTAGGATTCAATCAATGCTAAGTGTTTAAGGACTTGGCGACAAGTTATATTGTTATTTTTTATTCTTGTACTATTTTTAGTCCATAAAATTATTTCCTCTAATTTAAAGGGTTTTCTATGGCAAGGAATATTTTACAATGTATTCTAGTTAAATGTTGGATACTACAAAAGACAAAAAATATTATTAGTTTTGTAAGTTTGTAAAAATTATGAATCAAATCTCTTGTACCGTGGTCATGTGAATAATCATTTTTGTATCTCGATTATGTGAAAAATATGAACCAATTTTTTGTATAGGTAATAACTTCAAAAAAACATTTATGCTTGTCAAAGATTATACTACCAATTCAATGATTTTTGTATGCTTGTAAAATTAATATAAAGATGGACATACTCATGTACGAGTAAATAAAAGACGTATATTTTAAACAATTTTCAGATGCTTCAAATCAATTTATTTTCATAACCAGAACTTTTTAATATTATAAAATGGGATGACTTAGTTCTTAGTTATTTTTGTTTCGACGTAAGTAATTTTAAAAATGTTGTTGCTAATGAAAATGAGAGAAAAATATTTAAATGCTACATTTACCCTACAATTTTATCTGCTGTCATGATATAATTTCTTGCATTTACGTCTCACAACAATTCTGACGGATACCTACAAAATAATTTTATCTAGCACCACTAGTTATCATTAATGTCACAAATTGGAGGACTATTCGGCATAGATCGAACTTAA
>JAQIVZ010000992.1:0-43434 GCA_034700945.1 Arrhopalites spinosus | reverse complement strand
TGGTTATAATTTATTTGTAAATTGCATTAAAATATCCGCGATCTCTGTTTTAATATCCGCGGTCAAAATTGATAGCCTTTATTAAAACCAAAGACTTTTACTTAAAATGTGTAAAAATGTACAAAGACTCCGCCATTTTTGAGAATCAATTTTAATTGATTTGATTTCAAGTGTATCATTTAGTTTAATTTTAGTCGTCATAGATTTTAACCGGAATTGTTTTCTTCCAACTTATTTAATTGAGATCTGGACAAGGCGCGCGCTGCAGCTGCAATTCCTCGTCTCTTTTGCCACAGAGCATATATCGGGCACTCTTTTCAAGACCGAGTCAGCAATGTTTTTTTGAAATTTTTGTCAAAATTTCTAAGGGAGACCAAATTTCAAAAAACAAAATTTTAAAAATTTTGTTCACAATTTCATACAAAAAAAATTAATTTTTTTGTGTTTCTAATGGAGTTTTTAAAAAAAATAATTCAAAAAAATATTGTTGACTCGGTCTTGAAAAGAGAGCCCGATATAATATTATATATATGCTGTGTCTTTTACCCCGTCAAATTTTTAAAAAGTGTCAATTTTCAAACAATTAAACTAATCAACAATTAATTATTAAAAAAAGTTGGTTCTACAATTAAAATAATTAACCCAATGTATCAATTAGTGTTCCAGTAAAATGAGTCGACGCAACATAATCATTTCATCAAGGTAAACACTCCAACAAAAAAACTTGCCTATTTGCAATAGGAATTTGCCATCTGTTGGCAGAAATTAAAAAAAATCTACCAATTTTATAATATTTCTGCCCGTGGCGCCGAACCTTAATATTTAAAAAATAATAAATAAAATAATTAAAAAAATATGTAAAATTCATTCAAATTCTTTTCAGCGACGAAGACGAAACAGAATCACCCAAAAGAAAACTCCGCCCACGGCGAACCCGTCCCAACGTCTCTGCCGCCCCTACACCTGGCGGTAAAAAAGTACTATTATATCTCAATTAATTAATTTCAAACTGTAAAATTAATTTTTAGTAACGCCATCAACATCAAATAATAAATCTGTTCCTGACCCTCAGCCCCAAAATTTTGATCAAAGGGACTCCAATTCAGAGCCCCCCAAACTGGACAACGATGACCCTGACTATGACCCCGAGTCAAATTCATCTCAAGAGGATGACCTCGAAGATGACCTTGTAAATTCAACAGAAGACGAAGACAACCTGGACGACTCAAAATTAACTGAAAAGTCCGCTTATGAGTCGGACGCCCAATCCAAAAAAACAGAGAATGAAAATGATGACCCTGACTCTGAATTTGACCCAGAAGAGTCAGCTGATTGGTCTGACTATGAAGAAGAAGTAGAGTCAAGTTCATCCACTCCACCTACACCTCCATCCCCCAAAAAATCAAAGCCAGACCCCTCATGGAATTCCAAAGTAAATCCAAATGCCCCGCCCCTTAAACCGATAACAATTCACAAAATTTTATTTAATTCCGACTCCGAATCGGTGTCTTATGAATCTGAAGAACAGGAAATTGACGAAATAATGGAAATTTACAATCGACTTCATAGTAGCCATACCTTATACACGATCCAACGTCAAATCCCCCCGACCCATTCCGGACATTGTAATTTAAAAACACGGTACTACACACAAAGAGTGGAATTCTCCAACCCCCTTGACCAATATTTTGTCCTCCCCATTATCGACGTGACCCACAACCGAGTTTGTTTTTTGTACCGTCCCTCTGAAATTTTTGCTCTAACAGCCGAACAGGGAAGACAAGTTGTGCGGAATTACAGTGACCCAACTTTCCCGGATAAAATTGTCGCCCGCTTAGGAATCAAAAAAGGGACCAAACGTCAAGTCGGAAAAGTTTTAGCTGGCAACGTGATCCTTCTATCAAAACTTGTGAGACAACCACAAGCCTACGCTAGTGAGACTGACCCCTCTTGTCTTTGTAAAAATTTCACTGCTGAACTTCGACCTACAGCTTCCGTTTTGAAATTGGCGCCCTTCAAATCTTTTATTAAGAAAAGGCCCTTCATCACATTTGGCCAAGGGTCAATTCGAATTGAGGCGAGGATTCGTGCCCCTCATTTTTTTCTTATTGTGAATCATTTTTCGTTAATTATCAAGGGCAAGCCCACTTATGAATTCAGGTCAAGTACCCCAACCCTTGAGGAGGACACTCAAGTCTACATTAAGGATTTCACTCAAGTTCATCAAGAACTCAGCCAGAGACTTGACAGTGATGTCCATGACTTGATTAGAAAGGAGGTCACCAATAGAAGAGGCGATTCAAGTGACCTTGATCCAAGGGCTGAGTCTTTGGTCTCGTTCTTTGATTACCCTTCAATTTATGACGAGCTGGACCACTCAAAATTGGATGCAGGTCAACTTTTAAATAATAGATGGCACTTGATGTACAGGGCAGAGCAAATTAATCTTCCTAGTTACCTTACCCTTGATCACGTGATTGACACAATAGCCAGAAATTCTGTAAGTGGGGGCGGGCGATTTCAAAAATTGATTGTTGATACTTGTCCTCTTTTTGGAAGCATCAAACTGGGTGGGGCATTCCCAAAAAATCGGAACAAAACACTTTACACTTGCCTCGAGGGGGAGCTCGTGGACCAAGTGACCCAAAGTTTGTACTGGCTTGTTCATGACCTTTGGGCGAGGGTCAATGGAGAATATTTTATTTGTGTTCATCAATGGTTTCATCGATTCCTCCAGAAAAATCTTATTGACCTGGATGATCATCACATGGACCTTCCGTGGCGAGGAAATATGGGGATTGATGAATATTTAAAAATGTACAAAAACCATTCGGATGTTGAAGGATTCTTTGTGAGGTCAAAACAGTTTGACCTTGTTCACATAAGCCAAAAGAGAGAAATTTCAATGTATTTTGTAGTCACCCATTTTGCCACTCAAACCAAACAAGTTTGTCAACGAATGTTTCAATCTAGTCAAAAAATTCAGGAATTGGACAAATTTTTGAGACAAAAGGTCAAAGTTTCAGAAGACGAAGGTCACATTTCCCAATATTTCAAGTCACTGCATTCTCTAATAGAAGCAAAATGGTCGCCACAGGGCCAAGGATTTGGAAAAGTTTGGAGTTACCCAAAATTTCTGGCTTTACTGATTAGGTCAACTCTTGTCTATACAAAAAGGTCAAGGGTCAACCCTCTGGGATGAAAGTGACAAGTTGATGAGAATAAACAAGGAAAAATTGCAGGAAGATTTTGTCAGGGACCCTCAATTTTAGGAGGAGGACCTCAGAGTGGCGGTGAATTCAATTGTGGAGAAAACCAGCCTGTGTCATGATGACAGAATGGCGGTATTTGTAGATAAACTATTTCAAGAAATGGAGGACAGGCGGTATATTCAAAAAGATGGGACTGTTACAGCTAATTTGGTTTATTCTTCTTTGTCTAATTTTGATTTGCCACTTTTCACTCCAGAGGCGGGTGAAGGGATGGAGAAATTGAGGGGAAAAGTTTATGAAATGTTGGGGAAATTTATACCAAAATTCAAGGCATTTGGCGCTAGACTTGAATTGAGAGAATTGAAAAAACAGTTTAAAATTGGGTGCTCTCATATTCAAATCAAAATTTGTCAAATTATTCCCCTTGTTGACCTTGGGTCAAGTTCAAGTTGTCGAAAATAAATTGTAAATTAAAGAAATCAAATTAAATTTTAATTAAATTTTTATAGATTCTCCCATTTTTTTAAACGTTCTTCGGACCAATCGGTATTGACCAAGTGGGTTTAGACTAATTGTTCCCACACGGGCAATTTAGTTTGAAATAATTTTCAAATTGATTTGTAAAAAAACAAGGGGATCTGAAAGGTAAATTGATAGATAAACAATCAAGTTTATTTAATTATAGCTTTGAAACTTTAGTAGAGCCATTAGTGAAGACAATTAAACAATTATTTTGTTTCTATTCCCCGATTAATTTCTTTTGTCTACCCGTCCAACCTCCACACGGGTGAATTCTGGGACCGAGGTTTAGATCGTCAAAATCCCTTGAAAATGTTACTCTTGTCTAATAAAATTCTTGATTTATTAAAAGAAGGAATAAAATACGGAGAATATTTTCAAGTTCATCCGTATCAGTGGAATTTCGCCAAAAATTGTATTGAATTGGTCACGCCCCCACGTCTCCTACTTTGGACCCTCAATCTTGGCTTGACTTTTTCTTATTTTATTTTTGTTGTTGTACGAGCCCTTGAAATTAATTTGAATGAGGAATCGAGTCCCGGGCTTAAAATTCATTTTCAGTTTGCCGCCATTTTCATTTCTTATCCCTCCATTTTTCAAATTTCAATTCTTTTGAGTTTTAAAACACTCCCTATTTTTTTGTCTCATTATTTGACCCTTTTTAAAAATATTGAGAAAAGTCAAAATGAAAATCAAGATCAAGTTGGTGAGTCAACTTTAATGGCGGTAAAAAAATTAAAATATGTTTATGAATTTTGTTTTGCTACAGATCAAAGGTCAAAATTTGTGCAAGTGTGTGAACTATGCATGACTTTTGTGTTTTACGGGTTCAATTTTGCTGTAATTCTTTTGTCTATTGTTGTTTGTGTACGACCTCAATCAGCCGAGTTTCTTACTTCACTCCTCCCAGAGGCGGGGTCGGAGGTGTGTTGGCTCCGCCTTCTTTTCGTGCCATTGGTTATTTTTCATGCATATCAACAATTCATGTACACTGTCAATGGCTTCCTCTGGATTTTTTGTTTATTTCCTTTCATGTTCTCAACTCTAGCCCTCCTTCAAAGAATGAGGTAAAAAATTTAAATTTAAATTTAAATTTGGAGCCCATTTTAAATTTTAATATGTGACAGGTGTGACATTGAAGGAGGAAAGTTCAAAATTCGGAACATTCTCCGGTTCTATTTGGAACTGCAAGTACTGATGAAATCATTCAATGAAATTTATTGTTATTTTCTCATCCCATGTACAAAATTAATTTGCATTTGGCTCACTGCATTTTGTATTTTCGCGGGAATTCGAATTCAAGGATTTGTTGTTTTATTCCTTTGTTTGATTGGACTACTGGCAATTGTGTGTCGTACAATTATCCTTGGGTGCCTAGCTTCTTTTCATAGTGAGTCCAGTCGGATTTTAAGGTTTTTACAAGTTTATTCTTTTCAAAATGGGTTGACCTCTGACCTGAGCAAGTCGGTGGGTTCTATGATGCTTTTAAAGGTGAAGATGGGGTCAATGTACTTTGTGGATAAAGCTATTCTACTCACTGTTCTGCGAATTATTTTTGAAACAACAATCAATTTTCTTATTGCAAATCCGTGGGAGGGTCCAGAATTGGGCCAAATGTGAAAATATAATGCGCCATCTTTTGCACAAAAAAGAAACCACATGGAAAAGAAACGTTTCTAAAAATAATTAATGATAATAATGAACATTTTATTTTTTTAATTATTTAACTTTAATTTATAAAAAATTGGTATCAAAAAATAGATTTACAGATGGCGCCTCTATTAATAAATTATGTACAGGGTGTGGCGAAAACGTAGAATATAATTGAAAGATTTTAAATCCCGCGACTTTCCTCCTCCCAAATTGTATGGCCCAACTTGAACCGGAAGGACGTGACCTCCGTATGATTGTCTTTGACGAAAGTAGACTCGAATGACTCCACTTGACTGTCCTTAGCTAAAATGTCCATGACCTGGATAGAGTCATTTGTAATTTCTTCTTCTGTTGATGAGTAGAGGTCAAAGTCAAACGGAGTGACTGGGTCAAAGTCACCAGGTAAATTGATGATGAGGTCAGTCCATGTGTCATCCTTCTCATTCATCTCTTGGCTTTCGTAGAGGTCACGAATTAATTTGTCCCGGTCATCATTTTGACTTGTTCGAAATGAAATGAGAATTGCTTCAATTTCATCTGGTGTCTGTAAACAATTTAAATGTAAAATTAATTTTACCGCCAAATTCAAACTTGGAATGTAAATTAATTAATTAAAGGAAAATTTAAATTTACCATGGACTTTTGTTCAAGGATTTCTGGAGGGATGACGTCAGCCCCCACAGTTAATGAACTTTCAATGCTCCCCATGTTAGTTTGAAAATATTTCAAATAGTTTTTTTCTGTCGTGAATTTAATTACAGGTAAACTGTAGTTAATTAGATGAGTTCAGTTTTGATTGTGACTTTAATTGGGAATCGGTGGGTCTTTTTATACGAAATTTTTTCCATGATTAAATTTAAATTGTTGATTGCATAATTAATTAAAATGTCAATCAAAATTGTCAATTTCCATGATTGACAGTGACTTTGATGTATTGACGAAAATTGGGGATTTTTTCAGCTCTTGTAAATTATAATGACGATTTAAATTTAAATTAAAAGTTTAATGGTCAATGGAGTTCAAATTAATTAGCCAATCCTGAGTTAATTAATTACAGGTGAGATACATACAGTCACGTATTACCTGTGTACGTGACACTGTGATAAAATTTTAATTAAATTGGAAATTTTGCTAGTGGAGGACCCGTCAATCAAAAAAATTTAATTGTAATTAAAATTTACCACCTGGATTCTTCTCAACAAGTTCTCAGGTGTAAAATTAATTTTTTTCACTGATAAAAATAATTTTTGAGCATGTCAATCATCAATCCCTGAGCTCTAAATTAAATTAAAATTAGTCACGTGACTTAACTCTCTTGTCATTTTTTTAACTTTAAAAAAAACAACACAAAAGGCATGCTTGTCACTCAATTAAATTGGCATTTATTTTAAATCAAAATGAAATATGTATTCCATTTCTTCCAAATTAAAGTCCTCACGTGTCTCAATCTCAAGAAAATTGGATTTTGGCGGCAATTCAAAACTTGGACTGAAAATTCGAATGATGAGAATGCTGACAATAATAAAAAATATTTTCTGTACAAAAAAAATTGAGAAAAATTGAATTGTACCTACAATGAGACAAAATTGAGACATTTTTATGAAAATTTAATCCTTCTAATTTTAAAGTTCATTAATTTCCTCATTATTTCCTGGTTAATTTAATTCAAGACATAAAAGCCATTTAAAAGTGGAAATGCGACTGTAACTATTTTTTGTAAAATAAATTGGAAAAAATTTGAAAAATAAAATTGGTCTCGCTTGAAAAAGTGAGGTGACACGATTTAATTTGTATTTTTGTAAAATCATTAATCAACTTTTTCGAGACTCGAATTCATATTCGTCTCCTAAGACGGGACTTTTGGTGACAATTGAAAATTTGGCAAGAGAAACCGAATGATGACAAGATTGAGGAGCATTTTCTCTACAAAAAAAAAATATTTCAAAAATTTTCATTAACTAATTTTTTTAAAAAATTAAATATTTTTAGTGTACCTGTAGGGTCACGTAAAGACTTGAATAATTTGTCCCAACATTGACCGGGTAAATTTGAATACAAAAGATAATTTCACAAATAATTGAATGAAGAGTTGGAATTAATTTACGACCTTTGACCTTCCTTCCCTCTCTTTTATTTTCAAAAAAGTAATGAATCGGAGCTAAAAAACTAGCAGCAAAAGTGAAAAGGAGGGTTGCAGTCTCACTGAATAAAGTTGAAAGAATTGAGAATCCTTAAAAAAATTAAATTATCATTTAAGTGTTGTAAAAATAATTTTTAAAAAACTCACCAATGACAAAGTGACCTATAGAAAATCCAATTTTTTTTCTAAACCAATTGTTCCATCTCCCAATTAAACTTGGCTCTCTCGAGAGTCTCTCAAAATCAGCCAAAGCACGATAAAATATATATTTCATTTTGGATATTTAATTTGCAATTAAAAACCACAACTACAACTTTAGTTTAATGTGTAGTTTCATCAACTAAATTCAAGTGGACAGAATTGTCCCCCAATATTTTGTAATTTGTTTTGCAACAACTAAAAAAAACAAATTATAAAACTTAGTTAAAACATTTTAATTAGCTTTTAAAAATGTCTTTCTTGTCCAACATGTCTTTGATACACGTGTCTTTTTTTCTTGAAGAATTTTAAGGATGCAAAAATGAGGGACGTGAGTGAGTTTCATTTGGGAGTTTCAAGGAGACCATTCATACATGAGGTATGGTGTATAATTGGCTAATTTATTGACCCCACAGTCTCATCTGCCATTTTTATGTGACTCCTCTTCCCCCTCTTGGGGCTTCAAGTCATTTATGGTTGATCCCCAATATAAATTATTATTTTTTTGTCAAATGACTCAACAATGTCACGTTGTTAATTGTGGACTATTCCATTAGTTAAATATAATTGTAATGTCTGAGACATTTTAATTAAAAATTAATTTTTTTTCTACTTTGCTACCACTCGCACTATACAAAGAACATTTTCTGTATTTGCTAAAAGTCACAATTTTGCAAAGTTAGTTTAAAAATTCGAGTTAAATGCAACTGTCTCTTCAGTGAGTCATAAAGGTCATGTCGCCATATGAAAGAGGCATTTCTCTATAGTTTGTCTAGGAGCTCTACAAAACTGTATTTTTAGCATATATAGTCTTGGCTGGGGATAAGAGCAGAAGGGTTTTTGGGCACCCTGTAAAATAATAAATGGCCTTAAATGGGGTTCGAGGATGTGTCCAACATCTCCCGGAGAGGTGTAAACTGCCATGCGATTAGTGTGGCACACTCACCTCTACAGGTCACGGTCCATCCTTTTAGTTGGGATTAATCGTCATAAGCTATGCTTTAGTCTTACTAAAATGTGCTTACACGTTGAGGTGAGGGAATTTCAAAAGTTGAAAATGAAAGGCATTTAATGTCAACTCTGCAACTCCAATGGCAGAAAAACCTTTTGACCTTCTGACTTTGACCTGACCAGTCTGACTAGTGTAGTGGACAAGTTCAAAAATTTATTGCAAGTTAATTGAGATATGTCTAAACATGGATGTACAAAATACCAAAGAAAATTCCCAGTAACTTTGCTTTAATTGCAATTTAACACACTTACCATTGTCGACCTTTATTTTAAGATGAATTTTGAATTTGTGAAACTTGACTCAATTGAATTGTTGAGACAGTCCATTTAATGCATATTGACCTACACATTGCCAAATAATTAATTCCCAAAGTTGAATCATAAATTTTCGTAATGGACTCGAACGTGGATACATTTTTGATGCTTGTTCAGCATTCATGATTAATTTATTAAGTCACGTCACAAGGACTCACGTGATGAGAAATTATATAAATCTAGTTTTCTGAGCTGGTAAGCATCATTTTCATTCATTCATTTCAAAATTACCTCAACAATTTTTAATTCAACATTTTGTGGTATGTTTTTTTAAAAAGATTATCAATTTTTTTTTTGCAAATTCTATCATTACAAAATTTTGTGCCTAACCATTTTTAAAGTGTTACTCTTTTTTAAAAAAATAATAATTTATTATGATTACAGTTTTTTTGAAAATTATTACCAATTTCAAAACTGAAATTATTATTTGTAAAAAATTTTCTATTTTCATTCATAGAGTTACTATACATATGTAATGTATAGTAACCCTATGTTTTCAATGAAAATTGTCCATATTCTGAAATACTTTTTTGGCTCATTTCATGGTGTCAAAATTATGAAGTGAAAATTTAAAAAAATCAAAAAGTGACTAGTGAATTTAGTTTTTTTTTGGAAAATTTCCAGGAAAATATTTGTTAAAAATGGAGGTGAGTCGAAACACTGCCGAATTTTATGGCTACCAATCAAAATGGAGAGGACACCGCCCAGCCCCAGTGAAACCACCGCCATTTACTCTCAAACAAATACGAGACTCAACTCCCACCCATTGTTTTGAAAGAAATCTTTTCAAATCCGTAATTCATTTATTAAAACAACTCTCAATTTGTACAATTCTATTTTTTGGAGCCACCCAAATTCAAAATCTCCCTCCACTATTTTCTTGGGTTTTATGGCCCGCCTATTGGTTCGTACAAGGAGTTTACATGACGGGGATTTGGGTCATAGGTCATGACTGTGGACATGGAGCATTTTCAAATTACAAAATAATTGACGACATTGTCGGAACGTTTGTACACTCAATTGTTTTATTTCCATTTCAAAATTGGCGCCTACACCACCGAAAATATTTAAATACAAATCATTGCGGAGAAGATGAATTTACTGTTCCGCCCACAAGGTCCGCCATCTCTAGTCAAACTGTAGAAATAATACAAGAAAATCCCCTCCTCAATTTTCTCATGAGTTCCTTGAGCCTTGGAATCATGTTTTTGTGGGGTGTTTCATCGTTATTTGTTCAAGGGGCCTCGGGGCCAGAAAAATATTGGGGTCAAACTCTTTTTCTTCTTTCCCCCTCATGTGCTATTTTCAAACCAAGTGAACGGGGTCAAATTATTATTGGAGATTTGGGCTTTTTATCAGTCTAATCTTCCTAACCTTGTCCTAAGTCCTAACCTTGTCTTTTCTATGTTACATGAGTATACAATTTGGGGTGGGAAATGTCATTTTCTTTTACGGTATTCCTTATCTTTTTCTCAACTCTAACCTGGTCATTCTCGCTTGGTTGACCCATACAGACACTTACATCCCGCATTACCGTGACGGGGAATTTAGTTGGTTGAGGGGGGCGTTGAGTACAGTGGACAGGTCATTCGGGTCATGGATAGATGACGCTTTTAATCATTGTCTCTTTGTTGAGAACACGGGGGACATTGTTTTTTATAAAGATAAATTTTAGCCCCATTTTTTATCTGTTGGCACTTAAATTAATAAATCTTAATCAACTCAATCAATTAAATTTATTTTCAACTTTTTTTATTTCTCATTTGAAATTGCGCCATTTTGAATTTTATTGTGTCACCAATTTTATAATTTTTTGGATTCCATTCAACAACTACAAATTTTGTTTAATTAGAATTTGAAAAAAACAATAAGTAGTGTCTTTAATGTCTTTCATGTAAATTAATTTAACTAAAGTTTATTATCCAAAAAAAAGTATTTTTCAATAGTTGTCAAAAAAGGTCCTTGACCTTGTATTTTAATTATAATTAATTACCAAAATCATGATTTAAAAATGATGACTGATGACGAATCAAAACGAGAAGAAATATTTTTGCACCAAACTAGTTAAAGTTAAATTTTACTCATTTAAAATCTATGGGGAAATTTTACCCTTGAATTTACAATGATGAAATTTAACATTATCTGAGGACATGTAGTGTGAATGTTAATTAAAATTTTAAATTTAAAATTTGTTTATTTTAAATGTTACTTATATTAGTTCTGAGTAACTCATTTATTTTATTTCTTAAATGGTATAATACTTAGATAATAATTACTAACGTTATACTAATTATAGGATTAGCATTAAATAATAATTGTTTCATTTAAAAAAATTAATTATAAATTGCTCAGTCATTCTCAGTCTTCATTTTAGTCAATAGTCGTCAGTTCATTTTTGCCCACTCCTTTTCAATTTTGTATGAGTCCTCAGTTGCCAAATAATTTTTTGCAATAAAGTAAGTTTCAAAATTATTTAAAAATTTAATCATAAGTTCCATTTTTTTTAATATTAAAGATGGCTAAAATGATCCTCATCGCCTGTGTCATCCTGACTGTAATTAATTTGGTAAATTCCTGTCCCTTCTTTGAAGCAGGCCATAGTCTTTTTCTTTGTAAAAAATCAGAGCAAAAAGATTGCGAAAAAATTAAAAGTGGCGGGGATTGTGTGAGCATCACTGACGGGCCAATTTTGTCTGGGTACGCGAGTGGAGACCACAAATGTACAATTTATTCCAAGGATAACTGTAACGGAGATGCCACTGTAGTCAATCAAGTGGGCTTTGCCCATTTTGAATTTCATCCCCAATCCTTCAAATGTGACTGTACTGGACCCATTTAAATTTTTTAGCCGCCATTTTTGAATTTTTTCTCTTTCTCAATCACTGAAAATTAATTTAATAAAATTAACTTTGCCAAAATTAACAAATAAAAATTGAATAAAATTTTAAATAATTTAAATTAAAATATTAAATCCATGACCTTTTATTGACCAATAATTGGTCAATAATAATTATTTTTTGCAAGAAAAATAATATAACCAAGGTCAGTCTCGTTTAAAAAAGATTTAAAAAAAGTAAGTAAAAATCTTGTTTTAAAGAGTCTCGAGACAGATCAAGTTTAAATTGGAGAGAGAGATGCTCATCAATATTCAATCGAATCAATTTTTTTTGCGTGTGCAAATTTACCTTGATCCAATCCTCCCTCTAATTAAGAATCAAGTTTGATTCATGTCAATTATAATGTGGGCCAAATGTACTCAAGGGGGGGGGGGGGAAGTTACAAAGAAGATGAATCATCTGCACATCTTGTCTGATCTTGAGAATGGGGGAAATCCAAATGATCTCAATCTTTTTCATTAAAATAAATTCCCCATTCATAATTTCACTTTCTAAGTCTCAACTAATTCAAATTTAGTCTCTTTTAATTGAGGAACATTTCATAAAATTAAATCTTTACAATTAAAAATTTCAAGTAATCTTAGAAAAAGCAATAGAATAATTTAGAAAAAAGGCGCCATGGGAAAAAGCAGTGTTCACACGGAGGACTACGATCAGGACTTGATTGACCGTCAAAATGACCGACTGAGTCGTTCCTTTGACCCCTGCCTCCCTCTCATGTTCCGCTTGAAGGGGACTGTGGTCCTTAAAATTTGGTGGAAATTGCTCCTCATGATTTTTTACACTCTCATCGTCGTCTGCCTTCATAATTATGTCGACTCCCTCAAAATGAATTTCCCGCTCACTCTTGTACCCGTCCTGGGCGTGGCAACAGGCCTCGTTCTGGCTTTCCGGACCAATACGGCTTACTCAAGGTAAATTTCGAATAAAATAAAATAATAATTTTTTAAAATATTCCCGCCTAATTTTTTGAATTTAATAGATACTGGGAAGGCCGAAAACTTTGGTCACAAATGGTTCAAAATATTCGCTCTCTCACTCTCTGCATTTGGGCAGGGGTCGCTGGTGGTGATGAAGAGGACAAGCCCATTCCTGTCCCACCAGGAGACGCTAATGAGAATGAGAGTGAAAATGTAAAGAAAGAGCGGGAAAAATTCATTGAAAAAATATCCGCCATTAATTTACTCATAGCTTTTGTCTATGCGACAAAAAATTATTTGAGGGGAGAATATTCTTATGATGAAGGGGACATGAAGGGTCTCATCAGTCACCTGCCCCGATTTCAGACCCCTTCGTCTAACCAGCCCTTCAGTGCGCAAGCCCCTTACAAACCCCACTGTAAAAAACATAAGGGGCCTCCCTTTGGTGTCAAGAACGTTAAAAATTCTCATATTGCCATTGATGTTCAAGATGTGGATGATGAGGTCAAGAAAATGGGGTCAAGGTCCAGTTTTTTGAGGGGCGACAAGACCAAGAATAGTTATACCCTTAAGGCCCATGATTTTGTGGTCCCTTGTAACGTTCCAATTGAATTAATTTATTATTTGTTCACTTACTTGAAACACGTGGGGTCGAAAGGGGCCTGTGACGCCATTGTTATGCGCTACATGTATGGATGTAAGTCAGTTTAATTAATTGAGATTAATTTAATTAATTATCTAATTTACATTAGCTCTTCTTGCTCTTATTGAGTGTCTCACGGGATTTGAAAGGATTTTGAGGTGAGAATTTTTGAAATGTTTTTGAGGCGGGAAGTGGGAACATTCCAAAAATTCTCTCTCGTTTTGTAGGACTCCCATCCCATTGGGTAAGAAATTTAAATTATTTTTTTGGAGGGAAATTTAAATTTTCATTTTAAAATATTGTACAGCTTATTCTGTTCATCTTCATTATTGTATTTGGCTCTACTTGCTGTCACTGCCGTATCAACTGGTGGGAGGTTTGAATTGGTTAGTCAATTTATTAATTTAAAAATAATTAATTCATTTAATAATTTAATTAATTAATTATTAATTAGGCTCACAATACCTGCTGTGGGACTGGCTTCATTTGCTCTCTTGGGAATACTCCGGATTGGTTGGGAGGTTTGACAATTTAAGAAGGAGCGTTCGCGGGAATTTTCAAATTAAATATATTTTGAATTTTAATTATTTTTTATTTTTTAGATTGAAAATCCTTTTGGTTATGAAGAAAACGATTTGGTGAGTTTTAAATTTTTAAATTATATTTAAGACATTTTTATTGGTTGTAATTCAAAAATAAATGGGATTTAATATTTGACCCCATAGCCCCTAGAAGATTTTTGTAAAGTGATAAGGCGGGAAATTCAAGTAATTGTGGGCCACCGACTCCCCACTCTAGAGTCATGGACCATGTCCAAAGAAAATTGTCCCATGGCGCCCAATTCAAGTCTCCATGCTCAAGAATTATGTGAAAAATCCCTCACAGAACTGAGACACGTGCTGGCCAAAGGGACGAGCACTTTTCCTTGTTCTGTTTAATTGTAATTTATTTAAATTAGTCTAAAAACGGAATTTTATTAATTTATTTTGAAATGGAATAAATGAAATGACTGGAATTAACTGCGCTGTCAGCAATTTGTTAATTAATAATAATTAGTTTTATTAAAACAATTTTAAAAAAGTTTTTTTTCAGCCTTTAAATCAACTTGTTGAACACTCTCTGCTTTACACGAGAACTAAAAATATTAAATTAAAAATCAACTTCCTCTTCACTTCTTAAATGTGGATGCAATTGTCTAAATGTCGTTGGTCTTGTTCTTGGCCCTTGACCTTTGCCTTTATTTAAATGATCTTGATGTTGACCCAAAGCTCCCCATGCTTTTGTGCTTGTATTCAAATCTTTTAATTCTCTTTCTCTGTCTCGACTATCTTCCTCTTCCTCCCGCGATTCAATTTCTGGACGTGGACGATGGCGACGAGGTCGCTGGGTCGTTTCTTCAAATTGACCTCCCCTTGTAAATGTGTAGGACGGTGGGGTCACTCCGGGTCCACGCCAGTTTGAATGGCGGGGTCGTTTGGTTGTTGTGTGCTGGTGCTCGTATTTCCTTTTTGGCGGACTTGGACGTTCTGGAACTTCTTTGGGCCATGAGGGGAGGGGTAAAAGGTCAGCGTGGGGGTTGCGGTCAATTTCAATTCTTTCTTCTGTCATGACATAACCGCCATGAGGATTTAGGGACCATAATGTCGTCACTTTTTTACTATTGGGTGAACCTAAATTAAAATAATTTTAATCAAATTTTCAAATTAATTTTAATTTTTAATTTACCGCCATCATTCCAAGCTCCCCTGGGTGGACCGAGAGAGGGGAGGGGTAGAATTTCGGGTTGGCGGTGATTGCGATTGATTGTTTGTTTTTTGCGATTTTTGACCCGATTCGAATCCCAAGTCGTCTCACTTGATCTCCAGTCATCCTCCTCATCATGATCTTGACGGCCATCTTTGTTTTTGTAAGGATCATTGTTACCGGGAAGGCCAAAATATGGGCGACTTTTAGTTGACCATGGGCGCTTGGTTGTTGTGGATGGTCGCCATTCTTCTTCATGATGAGGTTCGTATTCTTCGAATTCTTCAGATTTTTGAACATTTTTTGTGGGTTTCGGTCGAGATTCTTTTTTGCGGTCAAAATTTCTTTTGTCAGAATTGGCAAGGCGGTATTTAGACTCATTACGGAAATCATGGGAAGGTCGAAAATTGTAAATGGTGTGACCTGAGTCTTCTATTTCGGCGAGTCGACGACCAAAAGTTGTCACTGGGAATGTTGACAAATAAAGAATCTGAAAATATTTTTTTAATTAATTTAGCTTGTAAAATATATTTAAACTCAATTGAACTCACTAGAATTCCAAGTAAATGATGGCTCATGGCGGGAACACTTAAATTTCAAAAAAAAGGAAAATTTTTTTAGAAAAATTGAAGAAAATTTTAACTATGAAAAAAAGGAGACGTTGATGGCACAAAATTCTTTTGACTTGTGACTCTCAAAATAAATTAATGGTCACGTGGCTCAAATTCCAAAAAAAGTTTATTGCTAAAGATCCCGTGGTCTTAGGAAGTTGGAAATGCGGAAGTATAAAGATAAAATTAGTATAAAAAATACCGTAAATTGTTTAATTGTGACCATATTTAAAATTTAAACGTTACATTAAAAGTAATATTAATTGTAAAATATTTTTTTGTGCATTTATTTTATTAGTTACGATTGGCCGTGTGAACTTTAAATGTGGAAGCCATTTCATTTAATTGACAAGAATCATTTCCCACAATTTAAAAGTTAGTTAAAAAGAGTAAGAGTTTAAATACAATTAAATTGTCCCATTAACTTAAAGTAGTGGCAAAAAATCTTCTAACTTTTAAATATAATCTACAAAAATAAAGAATTAAATTATTTTCAAAATTCTGACAAATCCGGAAGTAATACTGTAATAATTGTACAAAATTCATTTCATGACAAAGGACACGGTCAATTACTAGACTGCTAAATACTATTTTTAATTAGCTTCCTAGGTTACAAAAAAGTTAATTTGGTTTGTAAACCACAATTAAATTAAAAAATTCTCTGCTTGTATCCCACCCACGCTCGCGAGCGTGTGTGTGTGTGTGTGGAGCCCCGAGCGCTCGGGGCCACAGAGCAAGTATACGTAGAGATGAAATGAGGCCCTTTTGCTTATATTTCCCGACCCCGTATACTTGCTCTGTGCTCGGGGCTCCCGCGAGCGCATTTTTGATGAAAATCAAAAGTACCCAAAAATTTTGTCCACCTTCATTATTTATTTGTGCTAGACTAATCGTGAGTTTTCAAAATATGGCGCCTCGTAAAAAACTATTTATTTATTCATTTACTTTTCTTTTAACTAGCACAAAAATTTCTACTTTAATTTGGATGAAAAAATTAGACACCGTTTTACACACAAATATTTTAACTTCAGTATGCAAAAATAAATTTGACCCTAATTAAAATGTTGCCGCCACGTTTATACATTTTTTAAATTTAATTCTCAGCCTCAGCGTACAATTAAGTCACCTCATCTTTATTTAATTGACACCCCTGGTTGTCGTATTCCACGGACTGAAATCATGCCAAAATATTTTCCAAAATGGGAACCCAATCCTGAGCCCACTTGCAATTTTGAAAAAACTTTAATTAATTTAAATTACCACACTGGGGTAGGAGTACCAAATTAAATTTTCCCAATTTGCAAATAATTTGCAAAATTAAAATAAAAATATTTATTTTGCAGATCCTCACCCTCCTCCCTCAATTCAGAGACTCTTCCTACAATTGTACCATCCAACAAATATTTAGTGTACCAAATACCTACAAAAATTACACGTAAATTCAAATTTTATAATATTTTTTTAAAATATTAATAAGGGAGAGGCAGTTGAAAATAGGCCAGAGGAGAAAAAGGGGCCACTCATTAAATAGAAATAACAATTGAGGGAGAGGAGGTGGAAAGTTGGTGTCCATATGTTTTTTTGAGCCCTTTAAATTCTGCGTGGAACCATACTCTCACTTTTACTGTAGTCTCGACCGAAAATTTTTTATAGGCTCCAGGAGGAAGTAAAAAAAATTAACATTGGAGGGTACCCCCGAACCTTTGCGGGTGAAAATGGACCACTCTAAAACAATTCCTACGAGCGTCAAAGAAACGATTTTTCACGATTCCAATGACTTAAATGACACAGAATGAACAGGGCTATTCAGCAAAAAATACCCCGTTATGATACATGAAAGGAATTAATTATAGTTTTGTTTTGAAATGAGTGGTCCATTTTCACCCGACCCCCAAAATTCTTCCATGTTAACTAAAATCATTCTAGTCCTTTTTCCTGACTAGATGGAACAAAAAAGTGAAAATATCAATTGCGTAAAAATACAAAGTGTATTTTTTGGTCTTTTCACCAATATCCTATGCCTTATGGGCTTTCCTTAAAATTCAAAAAACTGAGTGGTCCAATTTCACCCGCCAGTCCCCTAACTTTAAGGAAAATCTGCTGTTGGACTATGTAATGGGATTTTGCTCAATTATTTGAGGAAAAAAATTTCCTTGAAATTCCGTGACATTTTAACAGGAATTTATGGGGATATTCCCTGTTGACACGAAGGGAATTATTTTGGACAAAAACAGAGGGAAAATAATTGTTTAGGCCTCAAAATCATCATCCCATTGTTTCAACTCACTCCCAAACCCCATTAGGTTCTAGGAAAAAATGATGGGATTTGACGTCTTTTTCGACAAATATTTGGACAAAATCCCATATGACTTAATCCAATGAGATTTTAATGACATTCCTCGTCTGTAAGTGAACTGGCCGGGTGGGAGGGGCAAGTCTGATATTGGAAAATATATAAAACTTTGAAAAGGCCGATTTTTTTGTCAAACATAAAACTATAAAAGTACACAAATATTATGATAGAAAACACGAATGGGATAAAATTTTATGGAGAATACGATAAAAATATATTTGTAACATTTTCTAAAATATATTGCTCGGGATTTTTTTTATTTAAAAAAAAGTCCCAAGTAGAACGTGTCACAGAAAGTTGTGAATATTTGTTTTGGCTTCTCTATAAAATTGTACCTCGACTCACATATTTTCTTATCATCATATTTGTCTATTTTTATTGTTAATAAAAAAAATTGGCGTTTGTACCCTAGTGGCCACTCGACCCTATTTCGACGGGTTTGCGACCTTGGTCCGACGATTTGATGTCGCAAATCGTCGAACCGTCATCGCACCGACGGTGAATCGACCACTCAATGAGACTCGAAAATGTGATTTTTTGACCGTCGACGGAAATTCGACCATTTCTCGACCTCGTAATAAATTAATATATTTTCAAATTAAAAGGTGGCAGAGAAAAATATATATCTGTATACATACAGACTTGGGGTTTAGTTTCCCTTTAATTAGACTCCCACCTCCCCCTTCCGTGACGAGTTTATGCCATATTTATTATACTAAATTTAATTGGCTGTATTTTTTTTCCCGACAAAATATTTTTTTTCCCCGACAAACTGTTTCTTTTTCCCGACAAATAAAAAATTGTATGAATATGTCAAATGCTTGTGTATATGAAAACTCCCTGACCTATGCCCATGGTCTCTGTGCCGGGTAACATAATAAATTTTATAAAGGACTTTATTTTTATGAAACCGCAAATAAAATAATGTTATTTTTAATGTTTCATTTAAAATTGAAAGATAAATTTACTAAAAAATATGTAGACCCACAACCAATATTAACAAAATCAATTACTGGGTTGGTGAACGGACAAAATGTGAATGACTCTTGAAATAATTTTTTGGATTGAGAAAGAACCCGTCGTAAAAAATCAAGTATGAATTTATATTCAAACAGTTTCCTAGAGCCCACATACAACCAGTCATGAAGGGGCTACAACAACTTTTTGGGGATTTAAGTTTTATTTATATAATTTTTCATGGCCACACAATGTCAATAGACCCTTGCGACGAGATAACGTTAAGCACACAGGTCCATACATAAAGCTTACTAAGGGAGATGTGGTAAAAGCGTCCGGCGTGATACCCAAGTTGACCTCGTGATATGGCCATGTGGGTTGCCCATGCCCTCACTTCCCTTACTCATGACCCCAGAAAAATTTTCCCACAAGAAACTTGTATTTAATCCCATATTTTATTTGTCGGGAAAAAGAAAGTTTGTCGGAGAAAAAAATACTTTGTCGGGAAAAAAAAATATTTTGACTGTCGGGGGAAAAAAAATTTGGACTGTCGGGGAAAAAAATATTTTTGTCGGGGAAAAAAATAGTTTGTCGGGGAAAAAAATAGTTTGTCGGGAAAAAGAAATTATTTCAATTTAATTCCATTTCCAGAAAAAATTAGACGATTGAATCGAGAAGGGATTTGAACCAATTTTTGCCAAGTGTGAGGATGATGGCTCAAATACCTCCCATAATTCAATGTCCCTTGTGTTCTTACAAGACCAAAACAAAGGCCAATCTGAATAGTCATTTAATGAGGCACACGGAGGAGAGACCATATAAATGTCTTCACCCCGAAAGCCCCTTCTCCTTCAAAAGATCAAGTGATTTAAAGAAGCACGGGGTGGTCCACACCAAGGAAAAAAAGTTCGAGTGCCCCACCTGCACCAAGAAATTTGGTCTCAAATCAAATCTTGTGAGACATGAAATGAGTCATGATAATCTCAAGTCATTTCCCTGTACTCTCTGCTCTTATCGAACCAATCACAAGGAGGGTCTCCAAGAGCACGTGATGCGAATGCATGGAAATGCGCGGCCATTCAAATGTGGGCAGTGTGGCTACAAAGGGAAAACTCAGAAGGATTTAAATTGCCACATAAAAATTCATTTGACTGGGAAAGAAAAAGAGACGGTGAAGAAATATCAGTGCCCTCATTGTCCCTACAAAACCTACATAGGAGGTAATTTAAAGGGTCATTTGAGGATTCATACGGGAGAGAAACCTTTTCAATGTCTTGTCTGTCACTACAAAGCAACCCACTCCAATCAATTGAAGGATCACATGACCCGGAGGCATGGGGGTGAGAAAAAATTCCAATGCAAACTTTGTGACCACAAGTCCGTGTCGAGTGGAAAGTTGAATGAGCACATGAGGAGGCATACGGGTGAAAAACCTTACAAATGCCCCGTCCCTGATTGCCAATATGAAGGTGCACAATCCTCAAATCTTAAAAGACATTATGGGAGGGTACATGATGGTCAACGACCCCCCTTCAAGTGTACACAATGCCCCTACACTTCAACTAACAGGTCATGGTTACAAAGGCATGAAAAAATTCATCGTCTCAAATTGTCTGGTGGGCCAACATTATTGAAAGTTGGTGGGGGCAGCAAGTCGAGTCAAGTTGATGGGCGGTTTGAATGTGGGGTGGACGGGTGTGGGTTTATTGGTGAGGAGGGGAAGACCCTCGCCCTTCATTCAAATGTAGCCCATAATTTACCAAAGATGCTCATGCTCCGACAGTGAAAATTATTTTGGTCAAAATCATTTTTTTGTGGGTCCACGGGAAAAGGGCCCTACGGTATTACTTAGAACTCGATGGTAGGGCTGTGTTATTTAAATGGGATTTGCCATTGAGTGTCCAAAATACCGTAGGGCCTTTTTGCCATGGACCCACACATTTATAATCAATAAATCTGAATACAAAATATTTTGTTATTATGATATATCATAAATTTTGGAGGCATGCTTCCTGGCAATTTTGCCAACAATTTAGGATTTTCAATAATACATAAAATATTGTACAGTTCATAATTTTTACTGTTGTAATAAATTGTAGAAAAAATTTAATAAAACATACAGTAGCTCTGGGCCCTATTTCAAAGGACTTTGCACTTTTTCTTTGCAATAATGTTCCTATGGATTTTTGGATAAATAATAAAAATTGGCAAAATTTTTTTACTCGCAAAAGCTCCAAAAATATTGCAAAGAAAAAGTGCAAAGTGCAAAGAAAAAGTTCTTTGAAATAGGACCCTGGACCCGATGTCGAGTAATTGTGAAATTATACTTTTGTATTCAAATTGATTGGATCTGTAAAAAATGTCACCATGGAAACAATTTTACAGGTCCAATCCATTTGAATACGAAAGTATAATTTCACAAGTACTCGACATCGGGTCCAGAGCTAGTGTTTTCAAACAATTTCTAGTTTATATACAAAATGGCAAAAAAACAAACAAAAAAGATTACCAACATACAAAATTACAAAAAAAAAGTTTGTAAAATCTCATATGAAACGTCACTGGAATTGTCCACAATCTTTACCAGCTAACCTGGCCTATCATCTTATTATTTTCGCCATTTACCTCCATGTTAAAAATCTTGGCTAAGATATCTGACAGGGAAAACTAAATACAGAACCTTTGGCCATGCCCATAACAAATTGCCACCAGTCGCTTGTACCTTACGGCGTGACTAAACATGACTAAAATTTGTTTTTATAATTAAAATAAATAATTAAATCGTCACTTAGTGCTCTAATTGAAAATAATTGTTTGTCATCAAGATCGTACATGATTTGAAGAATCCTGGAATAAATTTTGGAAAATGTGGGTCGTTCCTTTGGATTTTCGTTCCAACAGTCCAACATGATGGCGTACCTACACACAAACACAAATTAATTTAAAATTCTCTCATGAAAATTTTTCTCATGGGAATTTCATGTTCTTACAAGTCATGGGAGGCATAAACAGGAATTTCCATGCGATAGCTCTTCAGGCTCTCAAAAAATTCGGATCCCCATCGAATACCCGGGTAAGGGTCTTGAGCCAATGAAAAGATTTCCCAGAGGATGACCCCATAGGACCAAACGTCCGACTCCATTGTCAACTTCCCATTGGCCAAACTTTCGAGGGCAGTCGATTTCCAAGGAATCTTCCCCTATAATTAATTCCATAGCGACGCCATTAACACTGAAATTCATGGAGGGAAATTCAAAAACAAGGGTACTGTTATTTACATCTGTTTTGTGAACGTAATTGGAATCGTGATGTAACAAGGAGGAGAGTCCAAAGTCACTAATTTTTGCCTCCAATTTCCCATCAACCAAAATATTCCGAAGAGCCAGGTCACCGTGAATGACCTTCCAAAAAAATCAAAAATTTTAAAATTTGTTCAGAAAATCAAAAATGTTGTTGAAATTTTGACTCGTACTCGTTTGTCACTCAAAAATTTCATGCCATTTGCAATTCCATTGGCGAATTTGAGGAGATTTAATGTTGAAATTGGGCTCAAATTGTAATTTGTGAACGTCATTCCCGTGAATTCGTTGCTTATGTACCTACAAAGGGAGAATTTCATGGCGGTTTTTTCAAATTTAAAATTTTTATTGGACCCTTACGCTGTTGTGACATAAGGTTGGAGTTTACTGGTGACAAATAAATTTGTGAAAAGTCCTCTACGTTGACGAAGAAAATTTTGGAGGTCGCCATTTTCACAAAATTCTAAGGCCGCAATCGCTTTTCCTATTTTTTCGACAAATTCAAAAAATTTTATAGGATTTCTTATTGTACTTTGAGCGCGGAATTTGAAAATAAATAAATAATTATTATTAATAAAGGAAGGAAATTTTCTCACGGTGTTTCATGCTGCTGGTACAGGCAGCGACAAGGGAGACAATATTGGGATGCGTTTCAAGATGCGCCATGATTTTAATTTCTGACAAAAACAAAAGAAAATTCTCCACGTTTACTGGCTCTCTGTTCGTTTTTACCGCCACTTTTATGTTCTTCTTTGTGGCCGTGCACACGCAAAAAGTTCCTTCGTACACCACCCCAAATTCTCCACCCCCTTTTACCTTACGGACATCTACAAACAGAAAATTCCAATTCAAATCTTTAATTCTCACACTTGGTACTCGACTGGTAAAATTGCACCCACAAAAATGTTGTTTCACTCTACCAGATAACTTCAGCATATTTGCAAACATAATGTTATCCCATTTGCCTCGGTAAAAATTATGGCGTAGTTATCTGGCAGAGAAAATACAACTACGACCTTTTGTCTTCAGATCAAGCCATTTACCAAACCAGATGAGATGCTTTGGAACTTCAAATCTTTTGTTATAGGGAAGACAATAAATGGACGGAGGGTCACCAGGATTCTGTCGACTTTTCAAATCTTCATCTCCGTCCCAAAAATTCTTCATTTCGACCAAAGTCAGGTCACGATATTGACCCCTCCGTGAGGTCAAACAAATGATGGTCGTCGTCACCACAACAATCACCACCACGATGGACACAACAATGGACGAAATTGACAAAATCTCCGCCCCACTTCTCGTCATCTCCCTGTCATCTGGATCTGAAATTTCATTCATTTTTGCACCCAATTATTTTTTAGTACAATTTTATGGTGGGAATATTTGAAAAATTACGGGCAGAAACTAGAACGGGCAAAGAGGCATTGATCCACGAGTAACTGTCTTGAATCCCACCAAAACAAAACACCCTTTTGATTTTCATATCATCCAATTTAATCTGCATAGTGTGATCCCACGCTCCCAAAGGTAAATTCCAACTTGTTCGATTCTCAATTGTGTCCCCGTTTTTATTGAATGGCGCTAAAATCAAATTTTAAATTAACTGCGGAAATTCACCAGTG
Source organism: Arrhopalites spinosus (assembly GCA_034700945.1). NCBI lineage: Eukaryota > Metazoa > Arthropoda > Collembola > Symphypleona > Arrhopalitidae > Arrhopalites > Arrhopalites spinosus. Next base: position 19,341 of record JAQIVZ010000992.1, on the reverse strand, counting down.
TTAAATGAGTCTATTTACGTGTCAACAATAAAAGTTCGGCGCGGCCTTCAATTTCCAAGGCGAATTGAAATGTCGCCGAGGCATAGAAAGCCGATAGGCGACATTCGGCGTTTATGGTGCTCCCCAATGTCTGCGATTCTTTGAATCCTCCCAAACTTATCATTTCCTCCTCTACTACTTCATCTTTGGAAAAAACTGCAAAATTTTCTCCATAGTAAAATTATTCAGAAAAAAATTGGTAATGTAGAAAGCAGAAAAAAAGATCTTACAAATGGCAGGCCGGTGAAAATTTTGTTGGGGAACACCATAGAAAGCGAGATTCCCTAGAGAAGTTTCCACATAATTTCCATGCTTTCCATCCCCTTTGGTACAAATGGCGACAAATGCTTTGAAAGTGTAGGCTTTGTCCGGTTGACAATTTTTACACTCTGTGGGATTGTCCGCATCGTATCTTTTCCAACAATTTCTTTTCTGAAGAAAAAATTCAAATAACTTATTTGAAATAAATATCACTGGAGAAAAATAGCCTACCCTTTACACTGCCAGATAACTTCACCACAAGTTTTAATATTGGAGTAAATGTAAAAAATAATAAAACATGATGGCGAGGTGATGCAGGAGGAAAATTTTACAAGTTTTTTTGCATACGTTTTTCACATAAGTCCGTAAGTTTTTTTCCTTTAGGCCCTTATGCAATAAATACATGTAACTTATTGGCAATTTCCAATAAGTTCACCACAATTTTGTACATTGGATGGCAAGGAAAATGGGAGCTGTTTATTTTTATTTTGTCTAAAAATTCCCAGTATTTGACATTGTGCTTGCACTGTATAATGTAAGAACTTACTTGTCGCCCTTTATTAAACATGTTGAAACATTTTGGTTGAGTGGAGCACTCAAATCTTTTAACCCTTCCTGGACTCCCATCCGGAAATTGACAACGGAATGCATAGATTTGAGCAGAATCATCAAAACCCGCTGTCTCATAGTAGAATGTCGCATCACATTCGTCTGTCACATTGGCGGGAGGGGGTGCCGGCACGGGTTGTAGGGGGCAAATGCCTGAAAATCACCAAATTTGAAATTAAAATCCCGCCAAATATTTTATCCACGCCTTTTTTCGACTCCAAGTTTCTAGTACAAACTGGAAATTGCCAACTTTTTATAGTGAAAAAAACATGAAAATTCTGAAGCCGAAAGGGGGATTCGAACCCGTGACTTCACAACTTTCAACTGAAACTTTGCCCATGAATCTACAGTACCTTCGTAGAATAATTTGTTTGTGTTTTGAGCCTATACCAATAGAAGGAAAATCGCAGAGTTTTTTGCACAGTATGAAAGATGTGCAAAATAATTTGCAAAATTTCTAAAAATTAAAATTTACCTGTACTATTTTCAAGCTGAGTTTTAAGATGATTGGGATTATCATCAATAAAATTGAAAATGGCCGTTTGATGGAGACAGGGATCCTCAATGGATTGACATGTGAAGGTGACATCAGTCGAGACGGAAGTGAATTTGAAAATGTGGCGAAGATAAAAGACGTAGGTGGAAGGGTCGTAGAAATTGTACGTCAAATTGTAGACGTAGTCATCATACAGCACTCTGTTCCGAAAACTCATGTCTATCGGCCCCGTTGGCTACAAAAATCAAAACCAAGCAAAGGTCAAAGGTCATTCATTGAAACAAGCGCCATAAAACTGACCTCCTTCCGCTCATTGGGTTCATACACGAGTCTCACAGGGTAGGGTCCTCTACAAGAAACTATGATACAAAAAGCCTCATTCGTGTTTCCCTTGATAAGTTCATTGTGACCGGAAGTGTTCACCATGTTGGTCCAATTCCCATAATTAATTAGGACATAGGGCAAAGGTCTTTGACTTCCATTGCCTCGAACACTGACAAAATTTTGATGGGTCAACTCGTAAGTGACTTCATGGTCATCATAGTCAATAAATTGTTGTTGGAATTCTTCTTCTTTTTCATTCCCCTGGAGACTCATACACACAATGAGGGTCACTGTACTCGTGTATACGAAGAGGAAATAAGTACAGGCAGAGTAATTCATTTTTAATTACAGTTTATGTAAAAAATTGTTTATTGCACTTTAATTGCAATTTAAATTTTGTACATATTTTGCTAATTGATTCTAATGGCAATTTAAATTTTGCACATATTTTTGCTTAATTATTTTAATTGAAATTAAAATTTTGCTCATACTTTGTCAATTGAGTTTAATTATAATTAATTTTGACAGTAAAGAAAAGAGGAAACAATTTCACATTGGAAATTGTAATAATACGTGTGGGTGTAGTTATTTAAACGTTGACACTGTGAGATTCGCAAAATTAGCATGATAAAAAATTTTGCACGAATTATTTCCGTGTTAATTATGTCAAATATTTACCTCAATCAAAATGACACATGTGCAAATCTCTATACAGTGTACATGCTGCTTTTTGACAGCGCCGTTTATCTCATACTTGTTGTGTGCAAAAAAAAATTTTTGATGATTCTTGTTTTAGTTGGAATTTTGTGTGGACACAAGATAAATTTTGGCTTATTTTTTAACTCTATTTTTGTACGCAAATAAAATGGAAGCAGGTGTTGATATGAGTCTGGTGTATTTTTTCAGACTATTTTTGTACAATTTGTTTATTATTGGGGGGAGAGAGCGATGATTTTAAATTAAATATGTTTAAATTAATTGTCACATAAATTATAATTTGGGATGTTTAAGGGGCGGATGACAAACATCTTGTTCGCAATATTTTTGGTTTATTTACTCTTTGTTGTTGTTTATACTGATAAGAAAATTGGAACATCATTTAATTTTATTAATGTTTGTACTGGGATGAGTCCCATAGTTTTAAATCATTGACTATTCTCATCATTTCAGGGTTGAGGCCCAGATTTCACTACGTATTTTTCCATTGAAAAGTTTCCATGGATAAGGTTTTCTATTGAAAAGATTTGTGTTTTCACACAAACTTTCCATGGATAAGAAAACTTTTCGAAAAAATTTTTCGTGGTTAAAAAATGACATTTCATCTTGGTCCTATCCATTGAAAGCAATTGGATGAATTGAATTAATTAATTAAATATAATTAATTGCATATTTATTTTAATTGAGAAATTGATTAAAAATATGGAGGACAGTGAAATTTTAATGGTATTGTCCACTGCCACGCAAGCTTGTATGTAATTTGATTTTACAACAGCAAAAAAGTCGTTTAAAAAGACTAACAGCTGTCACGCCTGTCACCTCTCATTATTTGTCTAAAAGGCGTTCAAGAAAAAACTACAAGTAAGAAAATAAAAAATTAAAACATTTTTATTACTCCCAAACCGGTAAAATTATATTACTCAATCATAAATTTCACACAAAATTATTTTCATTTCAATGGATAAGCCTATCCATGGAAACATTTTATCCATGAATAAAATATGTGTTTTCATTTACAGTTTCGACGGAAAGCGTTTTCAATGGAAACTTTTCCATGGAAAAATACGTAGTGAAATCGGGGCCTGAAGGGGTCCAGGGTTGGGTAATTGGACTTGTGGGTCCTCAGTTTGACCCGAGAGAAGAAATGAGGGGTCACGAAATTAGACACAATTTTTTCAGCAAACATTCCGAACAAAATGAAACCCTGTCCATGCAAAATAATTGCTGTCATCAACTTGTTGTTATGGGTAGATTTAAAAAATGTACAAAAAATTGAGAGTTGTGATGACACAAATATTTTTGTATGAAATTCTACAAGGGATATATTATCCATTTCAAAAAGAAAGTGAGTGCCTCTAATATTAGAAAATGTGTGACGTCATTCACAAAGGTCTTAGTCAAAGGTCAAAGGTACCCCAAATTCAAAATTGATAAAAAAATATTATTGTTTTTTTTATTACAATTTCGTCCTGTTTCATACGATTGTTATTTTGTTTAAGAAAATGTAGTAACATGTCAGGAATACCACTTACGGACAGAGAAAAGAAGGCAATTAGAAAGATTAGTAATGTTTTCAAAGAGTTGAAGTCGTCCGATTTATACAAATTAAATACTTTACAGAAACTCGCAAAACAAATTAACAATATTGCAAAACTAGTAGCAGATTTATTTAATGTTAGTGAGCAAACTGTCCACAGAGTAAATAGTGACAATGAAACAGATAAAGAAAATATACCAATAAAAAAAGGTCGACCAAGAATAGTGTGACGTATATTTTATTTCTTATATTCGACAAGTCACCCTTCAATTTTATGCCCAGAATTTGCATATGTTAAAGAGATCAGATTAGAATGTGAAAAAAATCCGTTTTTTCCCAACGTCAGTGACATAACCTTTTGGAGGTGGTTAAAAAAACATTGTAAGTTTAAATACCGAAAAGTTAATAAAAAAAACCTGTATTTCTGGACAAGGAGAGTTTTATCTTACAAAGAAGAAATTATATCGATCAACGAAGAAAATTAGAAGAAGAAGGGTATTATTTTGTCCATCAAGACGAGACTTGGTCATTCTCAAACATGTGTTTGAGTCAATCTTGGCTGTGTATGTTGACACCTGAAGAATTCGATGAATTGAGACAGTTAATTGAGGGAACAGTTTTGCAAGATATGCAAGGATGGACAGGTGGGTATACACCGAAAAATGGCCCAGGTCGAATTATAGTGAATCATTGTGGGGGTGAAAGAGGGTTTGTACAGGGTGCCGCAGATGTTTTTAGGTCAAATTCCAAAAATCAAGATTATCATTCTTCAATGAATTCTGAACATTTTCTCGACTGGTTGGTTTAAAAAGTTAATTCCTCTTCTACCTGATAAAATGGTCGTCGTACTCGATAGAGCAGCTTATCATAGGAAACGAGTACATATTATTATTATTAAAATTAAAATAATTAGTTAATTAATATAATTAAATTATTTATTTAATTATTTCTTATTATTAATTAATTATTAGTTATTTAAAAAATAATACTAAAAATATTTCTGTAAATACTTTTTGATGACAGGTTGAAACAACAGTCATAGCCAAACTTGGTTGGTTAAAACCACGAATCATTGACGATATTATTAGTCGTAATATTGCAAGACCGACTTTTGTTTACCGGAAAGGGAAAAAAGGAAAGAAATAACAAAATGGTTAGATTTAACAAAACTCGAGTTGATCTCTCTGAGTAATGCACACCCTGTACAAACAAAATACGTGGTTGAAGAAATGGTTGAAAATTGCGGTAGAGATATTAAGATTATTTTCCTACCCGTTGCCCATTCAGAATTTAATCCGATTGAGTTAATTTGGGCTTTTGTGAAACACGATGTTTCAAAAAATAATTCTGAAAGAGGTAACCAAAATGTTTTGAGACTAATGGCACTCGATAAAGTTACACCTGAATTATGGGTCAAATGTTGTCAACATGCAAAGAAATTTGAAGATTTCATGTGGGAGAGAGACGAAATTCTTGACAACAGCCTTTATGAAAATTTGGACGAATTAGAAAATTCGGATGATGATTCAGACGACAATGATTCAGACGATGAGACAGATACCTCGGAAAATGAGCAATCGGATATAGAAATTTAAATTGAATTTTTACTCGCTGTAATTTAGTCAAAATAATAGAACACGTTGTTATAATGCGTCCAATAAAAAAAACAATAATGTTTTTTCATCAATTTTGAATTTGGGGTACCTTTGACCTTTGACTAAGACCTTTGTGAATGACGTCACACATTTTCTAATATTAGAGGCACTCACTTTCTTTTTGAAATGGATAATAAAGTATAGTGTGGCTACAACAAAAAAATTTGGAGTAAAAATTCATGTCGTGACTGTCCAGGTCCCTCCTCCTCCTGTGAATATATGTATCATGAGTGGGAAAAGACTTGTTATTGACACATTTTCTGTACAACTCACACAGTGTGATGTACACAGAGATAGTTCTAACTATAAATTCCTTCATCTCTTCAATGTTCTAACACCAAATGTACTTTTCATGCTACCTATTTTCCTATTTACTTGACCCTTCTTTGCTTATCATACAAAATGTTACTATTTTATCTCTGGATAATAATATGTGAAATGTATGCAAACATTTCAAAATTCACAAAAGATTATTGAATAAATTCCCTTCATTTTACATTTGTTTTATTTTAGGAAGAAAGTTACAAAGTGTACTAATTAGATGGACAAACAAAAATTAGCAACTTTACGAACCAATAATAGTTAATGTTGAATATTTACAAGAATTTCACAACCCAGTGAATTAGATTGTTAATAATAATATTTGTGAAGGAGAAATCACAATAAAATAAATGGAGGATTAAAATCAACAACTCCATATTCCATAATTCTGAAGTAACAAAATAATTAATCAGAATATCAAGACATACATGATATGTCGAAGATATTGGTTTATACATTGTAGTAGCAAGATAAATAAAATCCAACTTTTATAGATTAAACTCCAGTAAAATTAAGATTAGTGTAGAAAAAGATACTCATAATCAAAGCTCATTTTTTGAACTGTATGGTACAGTCTGTATCAAACATGTTTTATGGAATTTTCATCTTAATTTCACATGAAAAACTTTTCTCGTCGTCTTCCAGTGTGGATGTTCAATTCGACGTGGACTTTCTCTCGCAGTTCTTTCATACATTCCGGTGATAATAGCCACTACAACAATCAAAACAATGTTCGGGACTTGGCAAGCGAACATCTTGAACTGTTGAGGACGGTTTATAAATTGTTGGAATGGAAGGAAATCCACATCATCTCCCCTCAAATATTGCCAATTAATCATTCCAAATTTCTTTAATTTTGGGAATTGTTTTCCAAAATTTATTTTTTACCCACTGGGTTTTTGTTTTCCTGTACGATGAAAATATTCACAATGACTATATTTTAGTCCGTGTTCGGAAATAATACCGGTTGCGCTAACTAAATCCTTAACACGTTAATAAAGTTGAAATTGAAATCATTTGTTTTTGAACTTAATTTCCAAGTCCATCCAGTCAGCAAGGGACTTGCAGCCATAATCTCGAGGGTGAGGAGATGAGACAGGATTGGAAATTCAATAAAAACTGGCTGATAATTTGTTCTTACTGGCTCAACTCCAGTCGTCACACGAATCTGGCGTAAACGCCCTTTCCATCATATATATTTTTTCGTTTTCAACTTTTACATGTATCGGTAAATTAAAATTTCAACTATACTACGGTGTTCGTCAGGTCCTAAATAACAACTTTTGACTCTATAGTTTTTTTTGAAAAAATCAAGGGTTTGACATGAGTTTGTTCAAGTTGTAAAAAAACGCTTGATTATTAATTATTAAGGTAATAAATTAAAAGTATATAATAATTAAGTCAACTCACAAACATCCGATTACAATTCGGAACAGGACAGCCAAAGCGGGTATCTCCAGCATGACCTGCCACATGAGTCCTCAATCCCGTGTACATGGCAAACGAAGAATGTTCACAGAGTAAACAAGAAAATCCAGTAAATGCAGGGCCAATTCAGATGGACAGGTAAATTTTATTTGCCTTGAACAAATGGGACAGGAACCAAATACTCTTATTTTTTTGCAATAGCACTGCAACCAGCATTGCAAAAATTGCAATGCTGGTCCTCTCTTTGACTCTTGTTCATGGCATGATGAGTCTTGAACAACAGATTGATTTGATGTACTATTGTGGTCTGAATATGAATTGGAATGATCTGATTCATTGAGAAGTCCATAAATTATATCTTGAGAATTTTCTTGTTTTGTTATTTTTGTCGCTGGAATATTGGAATTGATGAGGTCTGGAAAATCAGGAATTGTTAATTGCCGGAAAGGATCTTCCTCCGACTCATCTATAAAGTTGAGACCTGGATAAAACAATAAAAAGCATTTTTACATTATATATCATGCAATGTATATGTACTTTATCAACACAATATGATATATAAAATATATATAGGTAAGCTGTACCATTATCAAAATCGTCATCAAAATTGAGTTCCACCGAAGTTGCTATGATTCCAGGAATATTTGATGAGAACGATGGCCCACTCTTCTTCTTGTTTGTATATACTTTGAGTGAATTGGAAATTGTAGTGTTGAGAGACAGCTTAGCTGTACTAGGAGTATCTTATTTGCCATTACTTGTTGTTGTTGAAATGTCTTGTTTATTTTGTGGCTCCAGTTAAGTCCAAGCCTCTTGCAATTGTTTGAATAATTCATCAACTTGACCCAACTTTTTTGCCAAATACGAATCTTGTTTCCTGCACAAACAAAATTGCACAATTTTGTAAAACATCGTTTCGTGAACAGACATATTTATTTATATAATTTAAACTTCAAGGTTTACCGTAAATGATTAAACTCATCAAACATGATATACAGAGTTTCCAACACTTGACTGCATCTCAAACACAAGAGAACTTAATGATTATTCTTCTTCTTCCAAATTCAAGTCCTTGACAATATGTAATTTGTAAATTGTGGAAAGAGCAGCTACAACACTTATTTTTTCATTTCCTGTCCCATTCTTTTTGTTCAAGTCGATGAGAATGTCATAGACACATGGTGACACATCATCTTTCTTGACCCTTTTGTTGCCTTCAATAAGGTGGTCGTCTGTGTCTTCATGAAGATTTGTTGTTGTACATGGCTGAGAACAGTTGACACAATAATAATAAATTGGATTTGACTCCACAGTCTTTGAATTTAATATTTTTCTCTTGTTCCTCATTGTTGTGATCATTTTTGGCTCCTTAACTATATTAAGTACAAAATGAAAAGAAGTAAGTAAATACACACACAAATGCATTAAAAATACCATTTAAACAATATTCAATTGAAACAAAAATAAAAATGAATCCACTTCCTTACAATTAAATTTTTTTGTCCAAGTTTCACATCAAAAAGTGAGAGAGAGGCTGGAATCTAAGAACAAAAAGTTAAATTATTTTACAACACTTTTAATTTACCAACATTATATATTTTATACATTATTTTAAACACAGAAAAATATTCCACCTGAATTTTCACCCAGAAAAAAATATCAGTCGTTAGAAATTGACAAAAAATAAACAAAAATAATGAAGGTCCAGTATACTGGATTATATATTATACAATTATATATATATAATTGTCGTGTACAATTTTGCATAATATTGAGTAGTATAAGATTTTTACCTGTTTTAAATGGGACAGAATTAAACCGGACGATAATCTGCACAAGCCATTGGAGCTGTAAGTGTCCCATGTTGAAAAAGAGCTTCCAATCCTTCCGGTACGTCATCATAATGACTTCTATGCAGTTTCAAACTTTGTCCTATAAAAAATACATTATATTATTATTTATTCCAGGCATTTTAACAAATATTTAAAAATACTTTTAAAAACTCACCCTGGGTGTATTTGTTGAAGATTTTCATGGTAATTTTTGCATCTTCTTCCGCGCCGTGTTGACCAACTTGACATTTTTTTCCCTTGTATAATTCTTCCTAAATGACCTCTAATTTTTGTGGAGAAGGAGATGAAAATATGTTATTTGAGTCTTTGACCATTTGAAAGTAATATTGGTTCAGGTCGAATGTGTCGTATTGATTCATTTTTAATCCCAGGGACTCAATATCAACGGAAACAGTATGTCCAATTATCAATTTACTCTTCAATACGTTTTCAACTTTTTTTTGTACATCTTCTAATTTTTCTCCATTGACAAAGGATCTTGGACCGAATCGGTTATTGTCAATGCTAAATTTATTGATCATGAAAGAGTTTTGAGCATGAAAAATAGTCTTTTTGAGCAACACTTCTCCCTCAAAATTGACTTCACAAACTGCTGCAGCTTTACTTTTGTAAATAATTTTTCCTTTTCCTTCTGGTAGAAAAGAAACTGTTTGAATTCCCTTGTAAAACCATATTTTCGGCCTTAATTTAATAGTTTCAGTGCCAATTCTAATCATAAACGGCACCGCGACCATCTCACAGTCGATAACACAGATATCTGTTTTTTTTTTTGGACCTAAACCAAGACTTTTCAATCGGAGGGGACGACTCTGATTGAATCACAGGGCCCGAAGTCCCTGGCTGTACCACAGAGTCGTCATATCTGGGTTTTGTCTTTTTAATAACATGATGGACTTCACGTTTAATGTTCACACGTTCTATCTCAGGTATTAAATTCAGGTAACTACTAAAAAAGCTGGCTCTTCTTGGTTACAGTATGCTAAATAGTTTAGCACCTCTTTAATATGACCTGCCATATTTATATTTATCAAAAATTAGGAAATTGGACTAACAGACTTTACTCGACCACAAAAAAAATTGGAAACTTGAAAAAAATATTGACGCCAAAGAACAAGGATTTTCCAACAATGACTGAAAAATGCCATCCGATTCCCAACTCCGCCTCCACAAGCATGCAAAAAGGCCTTAGTCTGCGCTTCTTTAGGTCTCTATTCTTTGTGTGGAGAGAGGATTTGGGTCATCTTGCATCTGCAGAGGGGTGGAGATGGGGCGCTTTGCTTTTGAAAAAAAGTGCAGATAGCCGGTTTTGCATTTAAGAAAAAATACACATAGCCGGTTTTGCAGTTTGGTAAATCTGCACATAACCCATTTTGCCTGAAGGCCGACGATATGTCATGCATACGTTGGCCATGAAATTGGCCCATTTAAAGGCCGACGATTTAATTTTAAACGATTTTTATTTTCCCTTGTCAAATAACCTCACCACAATATTTTATTATTTTTACAATGTACTCCAATGGTAAAAAAATCATGGTGAAGTTAAATGGCAAGGCAAAAAAAATTTTTATTTACTTCCATAAGAAAAATATCTCGTTGGAAAATGTAACTGGATTTTGGTTCCAAAATCCGGTTGATTTTAATTAGAATCCAGTTGGATTCTAATTGGATGTAATTGGAAAGACGTCAAAATCTCGTCAGATTATTCTTATCCTGTTGGATCTTGTTGGAATCCAATTACATTCAACGAGACATTTTTCTTAGGGTTTGAAGCGATTTATTTTTCTTCCTGCTCTGCTCTGTTTACCTTGTACACCCAAAGTGAGAATTTGTGCACCTGGAAATAGACATGGTAATTTACCATTTATTCGCTGGCTTTTCATAAATATTTTTAGCAAGCCCTTGAGGAATTTGGTGTACCACATGACGTGGGCTCTAATTGTTTTACCAGAGCCTGAACTTACCTCCGTCGATCGATCACAATCTCGATCAAATTTTTTGAAAAAATGTCGATCAATCTTTATCTGGATCATTTGATCGGTGAAATGCTTTCGATCGAATTTCGATCAAACTTTTGCAGAAAAAATACGAAACTCATGATTTTATGCAGCTACAAATTCACTTTTACACTGAGTTTGAACAGATTAAAATATTTTATTAAGCAACTCATTACACCAGAAACTAATCAATTTTCAACATTTTTTGAATAATTTTTTAATTTTGAGTTCATTTTTATATAAATGTGTGGTCATGGACCTGTGTTTGCCAGCAAATTTCTTTTTTTTTCTTTTACCAATGGCTCCATTACGATCTATAGCAAGGCCTTATCTATAAGAGTAGGAAGGTAGGAGAGAGAGTACATGGAAAGAAGATTGTTGATAGAGAGAGAGGATATTGAAAGCTGATCATAATATCTCCAATCGACTCTTCGTTCAACCCTTTCACCCTCCCTACTCCACTGTAGTCGACTCGGCAGAAGCGGCGGCGGAGCTCCGCCGCCGCTTCCCCCTTTTCTGTCTCCTGATACGGGCATAAGGAAAATCTCTTCAGGGAAAAAGCTTATGCCGTCGGCAAGGTTTGAACCCCCGCCGACAAAATCTAATCGCATCAGGAGTTTGAAACAGGAGTCTAAACCACATGGCCACCTTAATTTGCAATAAAATGAGAAAAAGAATAAGCGGCCAACCTGAGATCTTATAAAATTTTCTTAAATCTAAAATCTCACCATGTAGAAATCAGAAAATTTTGACTTGATCCTGTATTGACAGGCTCTGTACTCTTTGTTCTTCACTGGCATTGGCACTAGACTGCGACGCCGCCGACTCCCAGCCGCCGCCGCCGAGCATTTTTCAAAAAATTGAGCCGCCGCCGAATAGACGGCTAGCCGCTGAATTTTTTTAAAAATTTGACGATTTTCGAGAATATTTTCAACTAAAAAGCTAATTTTTATCAAAAATTGACATACTTCCGGCGGCAGCTTGACCACAAAATATATTTAAAAAATTGCAAATTTTGGCTCGCTCAGCTCGCCGCGTTTTTTTTAAAGTAAAAAGGCTTTCAAAATATTTGAAAGCACAATAATTTGAATTTGGCGGAAATTTTCCCAGCCGGCTTCAGCCGCCGCCGATGGGTTCTAGCCCGCCAGCCGCCGCCGGAAAAAAATTGTCGGCTCCCCAGTGCCAATTTGGCACTTGTATCTGGCCTTAATCTTAGCAGCCTGGATTGGTTTCGTGATCTTGGACACTACCAGTAATCACCCCATTTATGCATCATAATTAAGAAGTGGATTACTTTAAGAAGTGGACTAGACTTAGAAATTTCATCCTTACATCATCCATTCATTCCCCCTCACCCGGGTTTTTTTTGCCACGGAGGCTTTTCCCGGACAAACGGAATCACCTATCAATTCCAAATATTTTTTTACCCAAAGGGTTTTTTTCACTAACACAATTCGAATCACAATTAATCCAATCAACAACAAATCTTTTAATCATGTAACTTATCCTTTCCGTGTCCCCGAAAGATATCAGAGATCAACTTGTATCTTTGATTCGTTAATCGACACGTTAATAAAGTCAAAACTCTTCGTTGTTTAAAAAATTTAAGAACGCAAAGAGAACAAAACCCTACAATACAGGCTTCAGTCGAAATTTTACATCTTGTAATTTTAAGATTTAAGAAAAGAATTTAAGCCCGAGATTTCACGAGGAATTTCTCAATGGATAAAAGTTCAGGGCCTTGCGCGCTTCTCTCCTTCTATCCAAGGGGAGCGCGCAAGGCCCTGCATTTTTCTCCATTGAGAAGTCCCTCGTAAAATCTCGGCCTAAGAGATCTCGGGTTGACCGCCATACACCAATATCACAAATAATAAATAATATTCAAGGTTTTTTCCAGCTGAACCACAAAAAACTAAATTTTGACAACAATGTTTTGTTTACTAGACCTAGTAGCACAACCTCCGGACGACGGTACATGGACCGTTTATGGACGGTCCATTTACCGTCGTACAATCTGTGTGCAACTAGGGAGAATAAGGCTAATCATAAGTTAATCATTATTATCGGTCTAATCATAAAATTAATCATAAAATTGGTTCCGAGCATTAAGACGGGTCATCTAAAAAAATCAAAAAAATTATGACAATATCAATTTAGAGTCTAAACTTTAGACTCCTCAGCCGCCGCCACCAAACATTAGGCCGGCTGAGAAGTCTAAATTAAATTATAGAATGGGTGATTCTACGACATTTTCCCCCGCGGACCAAATGTCCTGCGCTGTAATCACAATTTGTCGCTGTCCCGTCTCCAGAGATGTCCACCAGGGGAATTGTTCTAGGAGGGGAAATGTGCGCCCGGGGGAATTGTCCTAGAATCCTAATTACCCACACTTACTAATATGACAGTATGTCAAGTGTTGAAAGAATTTTTAAAACATATGATGACTATAATAATAGTAAAAAAATGTGGTGCTTACAGTGAAGAAATATTGGTTACAAATTCTCCCCAAGATGATTTAACCTGCAGTGGCACACTGCTTCCTGTCATCAATACAGAAACCAGGTGATCCTTCCTTTGGTGGTGCACAGTCAGCTGAACTATGGCAAGTAGCAAATGGTTTGCTAAGGGTACATTTTCCGTCCGTACAGTATCCATTTTTACAACCTTCACTATACTTACAGGCTTCGCCAACAGGAATTGGAATGCATTAATTTATTTTACCACCTCTACTAGAAACTGACTCACATTTTTCGCTAGAGCAAAAATTCTCCCCCGAAACACATCGCATATTATTATCCAAACGTTTACAATAACGTCTATCAGGACTATACTGATCCCTTTGAACACAGTTTCTGCTAGCACAATCCCCATTAATTGAGCAAGAAGAATCTAGTGGTCTACCCTCACATTTTCCGTCTGTACAGATACCAGAAGTAAAGTCACTGTTTTCTGAACACGAACTATCAACTGGACCTTTGGAACATCCATAAGATCGGCAATTGTACACACAATTAACATCGTTTTTACATGGCTCAAAAAATCCCACAAACTCACATTTACCATTTGAACATTTTGAAGGACAGTCAAAATTATCAGTGCATGGACTCCCTGGAGGGTTTATTATATCTCCGCATTGCCTATATTCGGAATCTATTTTACGACATTCCCTATAGAGACACTCATAATCTTCGGTACAATGCGCACGCGGAGGCCTGAGGAATTCACGCTTGCCACCACATATTCTTTCTTCATCGTTCTTTGTGCATTTGTCAACAGCACATTTTCCCGCATCACAAAAATAGCTGGTACAAGCGTTGGCAGCTGTACAATTCCCTCCTTTATACACACCTACGCATCTCCCATTTTTATTACAGACATTACTCGCACATTGATCATTCCTGACACATTTTTCATTGGGTGATCTTTTATATGCTATGGGAGATAGTCGATTTGTACATTTACCTTTGTAACACTCATAAATACAGTCACGGTCATATTCACAAGATTCGCCATCTTTTAAAATAGCACATTTCCCGGAATCACATTTTCGCGTGTCACAACGAACATCTTCAGAACAGAAATCCCCAGCTCTAATACCCTTACAATGTTTGCCTGATACCAAACATTTCCATTTCCCATTTTCGCATTCATAATAACCATTACAAAATTCACCATTTTTCTTACCCCCAACACATTTTTTTTGTTGTCAATACATTCTCCACTAATACAATCATTATCCTTTTCACAAGGTAAACTAGAAGCGATCGTACGACCAGGCTTAGGATCTGTGCAGACACCATCTGTGCATACACTACTTCTACACTCATTTTCATGTAGACAAGACTTTCCATTTTCTGTATCTTTGGGTCTACATTTTCCTATGGATCCTGTACAGAATTTGCTCTCACAATTGTGGTCAGCATAACAAAGGGCATCGATTGGAAGAGTGTATTTATTTTTACATATTTTGGCCTGTATATCGCAAAACAAATCATTGGTACACTCATCGCCGTTTAGACAAGAATCTCCATTTCCAGTTTTTTTATATGGTCTGCATTTTTTTTCTGGACATTTGGAAGATTTATTTATTTTTTGATTAGGACAGTCAAATCTGACGTCGGTACAAAAATTGCTTTTGCAATCTCGTTGTGCGTTACAAATGCTATCAATGTCTTTTTTATCTTCATATGCCATTGTCTTGACACATTTTTTGCTACATTTCGTAACACAGGCAAAGCCATGATGACACTTTCTAGATCGACAATTCCGGTTCATGTTAGTCCACATTACATTATTTTCTCCATTTAAACCATCGGAACCTTTGGAAATCTATTCTGCCAATTGAGTTGTTTGGTTACTGTTTAAGTCCTCCAAAGACAAGCCATACTCGCAGAGTAGTGCAAGCAGGATGACCAACAAAAGGTTTGCCATTAAAAATGTTCCAACTGTAATCAAAATGCCAAAATACAATGAAACAATTTTACACGTTTATTAAACCGTTATTTTAACAATTTTACTAGTTAAACTGAGTTTTGGATTCACAAATTCCAATGAACAACTTAAAAAACTCTAGTGGCGTCACTACTATCCTGCAAACATTTAGTAGTGTGAACTCAGAATCGAGCTCAAACTATCCAGAAAAATTACTGACCTGACCAGTTTTCAAAACGGAACTTGCGGCATATAATTTGATTCGCGCCCGCTAGATGCGCTAAACGGTTAAAATAGAAATATATATCTAATGCCCGGGTTTCGCATAAGCGGTGCCCGGGCTTTTTTTTATTGACGAATGCCGGAATAAGATGCTCGAATTCAATACAAAACGATTCGTTTTAAAACCATGGAAAACTTCTAAAGATTTCTTATATATACAGGGTGGGCCAAAAAGAACCGCGAACTTTCCTGTCGAATAAAAGACGCAGGGATGGTTTTTTCAAAAATATCAAAAACATGGTGAAACTAGATGAGTTTGGAATTTGTTTGACGGTGGAATCATAACACTTGGTCCAAGAATGCCCATATGGCAGCCACTTGAAAAATGGCTAAAAATCACGAAAAATCAAGATTTTTTGCTCGTTTATTGACTTTGAGATCAGATTCTGACGGTCTCTGTATCTCAATTTAGTCGTGAGTGGGCTCGTTGAAAGCCCGGACGATTCTGGGTGGGATAGGTGACAATTCAGTCCATGGAACTTGCCCTGTCCCACTTGACAGGCCGGTGTCCAACTTTGGACCCAAATATTTTTGCATGAAAAAAAAATCAAACTGTCATCAAGTATCACGGTCCTATCGCTCATTTCCCATACATGTGTGGGCACCTTTTAAGAAGCCCAGAGCTTCCTTAGTCGAGTACGTCAACTTTGGGGGGACAAAAATGATCATGGCCCAATTGGTCATAGGGGGTGCCACTTTGGCCCCAAATTCAAAAACGTGTCACATGTCCTTCGCCATTGTGGCCGTATCCGACTTCTAATCTTTATGCCAGTGGGCTCGTTGAAAAGCCCGTAAAATTCTGGTCGGGATCTGTCACTTTCAAGTGACGACAGTGCCCATGGTAACGGTTGACATAGGGGGTGGCCAATGTCAAGGTCACAGTTGAGATGGTCATCGAAAATAGTCAAATGGGTCATCATTGTGACGGGAATTTGTGTGGCTTTCAAACGAACTTTCAAACCCGCCAAAATCGGAATACGGACATGGCCATGGGACCACGTGACATGAGTGAATCCATTGGAATTTTGCAATTGGACAGATCCACTTATGTCACAGGCTGCCAAATATGAACCTGTTCTCAGATCTCAGTGGGCTCATTTTAAAGCCAGTTTAATTCCCGTGACGATGATGCCTCATCTAATATCGCCAGTTTGTCGGAATATTTTTTTCGAGAGCAAAGTCCGTCCATTTGTTGTGTCAAGTTTCATTGTTCTCTTCAAAAATTCCCAGTCAGACCAAATGCTCAGATTAAGGAAAACTTTTTTTTGCAAAGTCTCCTGGATCCAAATGGAGTCAAGGACGTAAAATAGTAGGTCATTTGAAGCCTAACTTTTAGCGGGATTTCATTTTCAAGAATAACTTATGCTTGCCGATTTTTCATTTTTGACTGTAAAATCCGCAACTCCCATAATACTTACAATTGTAAGTATTATGGGAGTTGCGGATCACAAAAGGAGACAGTCTAGGTCAATCCAACAATTGGTAGGTCATCCAATAATTATTAGGTCCATCCAACAATTATTAGGTCATTCCAACAATTAGCAGATCACGACAAGTCGACAAGCAACTCCTGTTTTGTCTCAAATATGTTGATTTTATTGTGCTTCATTACAATAAGCGTTTGACTTAAAATTGAGCAAAACAGGCAATATATACAAATAGAAAATATTTGGAATTTTTTCATGAATCAAAAAGTGGTAGTCTTGTATTGAACTGGAACATCTTTTTTTGGTGCCAATTTGGTGCCAAACCTTGAGGAGGGAATAATGTTGAATTAATTTTGGAAGAAGAAAATATGTTCATTTAATTTTAACTTTTTTTTTATTAATTTATCTGCTAATTTTTTCAACGTCTAGAGTCTATAAATTGCTAACTGTCAGTTTCAAATTGTAAACCTGAATTGTAATCAATGCATCTCATTTAATGGTGATGACAAGAAAATAGTTCTATTTTAAATAATTTTGACCTTGAAAACTAAGCGCTACCAACAATATTTTTAGTGCCACTTGTAACATTTTTTGGTGCGGTTTAAAATATTTAAGTGCTGTTTTTAATTTATTTAGGGCATTTGAATTTGGTGCCAATTATAATATTTTTGGTGCAATTAGCGTTTAAAATAGTGCCACTGACAATATTTTTAGTGCTTCAAAATTTAGTGCTGTTTGCGATTTTTTTAGTGCTGGAAAAATATTAACCCCAAAAGAAACCATTTTTAGCCATTGTGGTGAAGTGTGACAATCCAAGGTTGAACTAAAATTTTGGTTTGTATTTTTGGACCCAAAAAGAAACAAAAATTTCAAAATAATTACTTAAATAAAAACTCCGTGGTATAAATTGGGGAGTGTTTTGTATGTGTTTTGTTGATCGATTGGTAAAATAGTGAAGTACCAGCAGTTGAAAAGGTTACGTGAGTCTGTAATACAGACCACAGACATTACGATTAAAATAGACTTATTTTTTTTGCCAGCACTAATATTTTTGTTTCTCATTGGACGACAAGAGACCAACGGGTTGACGCTGAGACCCAACACAGAAATTAAATTAAACCCATTGCTCAATGAACACTCAAATTGTTTTGTACTTCTTCAAAATATTAATACCAACTGGACGTTTTCCCCCGTAAAAATTCAGCCAACAATCCGAGGGAGTGGGACCAAAGATGAAATATTGATAAAAAGAGCCCGAATTATTTCTTCAACAATGGTTTTTCTAAAATACTTAAACTGTTATTTATATTTAAGTCATTTTCATATCCCGTAAAAATTGAAAAAAGTGACGTTCCAAATTTGGATCCCGTCCTCGTTTCCTGGGGTCCATTTCTAACAATTAAGCTTCTTCTTGACCCTCATGAAGAATTCCCCATAAGACCCATTGGACGTGAATCTCCGCAATTTTCTCTGTTTTTTGATAACGAAAATGGAAAAACAAATACAAATCAGCTCATTGCCAAAAAAGGTAAAATGGTCTTCAGTACTTTAAATTACTTTACTCACCGTGAAATAACTTTTTTTGTGAAACTACATCTTGCTTTAGAGAAATGCAAAAAACGTATAGGGTAATGAACAATGGCCGAAATTTGGAATGGATTTACTGTGAGTATTTTGGCACGGAAGGATTAATATGGGATGCATTTTATAGAATGTCTGAAACATATGATAGGCATGCAAAATATTTTCCTTTCGAGTCCATTCCATTTGCTTTCAGTATTCCTCGATGGGTTTTGAAACCCCTTAACAAAAGTATTGTGCTTGATAGCAGTGCACCATATGCAATATATGGTTTTACTTTTGGAACTCTTGATCAAGAATTTTTCGTCGGTGGCCATTATATCTATGACATTTTCCCAGTAGATGTTGTTTCCCAGTCCTATAATTTCATATCAGCAGTGGGAACG